>VDFB02271358.1:565567348-565638624 GCA_007258455.2 Sequoia sempervirens
ATCAAATCTCAATGTCCAACAACCAGCTACTTGAGATCTCCTTTGCCTATTTTTTGCACTACTCCTATAGGAAGGTTCTTCAAATACCATTGAAATTTTCCCTTTGGGGTCTTCCTGAGCCAACTAGACTTCCATTTTGACAATACAAATGAGATTAATACATTTCTAGATTTTCTCCACTACTATTTGGCATAGACAACATTCAAGCTCTGAATGGCTAGCAGTGTGGACTCTACACCAATTTCGTAGGAGTAGTTCTTCAAAGTTCATACCTCTACCTAGATGAACCTGGTCTTTAATACATTTCTAGATAAAATCCTAAAAATTGTCCAGCAAGCTCAACTTTCCATCTTCAAGGTCCTCATCGTCTTCAACTAACTCAGCCAAAGCTCCCATACCACTAGATTCTATTGTGAGATCAACAGGGACAATATGCAACATGAGAATTTCCTCCACATCCAATTTTTCAATAGAGGCTGTTAGCACATAATTTCCTATGCCTACTTCAAACACTAGTATCTCATTAGAAGCACTCTGATATTTTGTGATGGCATACTTCATTCTAGGCTCCCTTTCAATTTTGATTTGTTTTGGCATTCCTTTCTAGGGAAGCCACACATGGGACTGATCAGTAGATACATATCCATTTAGGGCTTTGGTGAATTCTCTACCCAGGATCAAACCATAGGTATTAGGGATGTCTACTACTTGGATATTGATAATTTGCTAGATTCTGGGGTTAGAAGCTATCTACATGTGAATCATGTTCAACTCTCACACTACATTCACTTCTATTCTATCTAGTTTAGTAACCTTCTTTTGGGATACAACAGGTGTAATTCATAAGGCTCTACATACATCATAAGGCATCACATTTGTGGAAGCACTAGAATCTAGCAAACAATTATGCAAATTATTTCCAAAGAGATGAACAATAATCAAGAATGGAGGAGTCTTTGTTTTCCCTTGGAAGAGAGTCAACTTGGTATCAACTTGTGCCACTTGATTTCTATCTTTTTCCTTTCCTTTATCCCTAGAATGTGATGGGACCTGACTCTGGTCTTTAGGTGCTTGAGGAATGGATGTTTTTCTAGTGGTAGCACTAGTTTCCTTATCCTGGGATACTACACTTGCATATAGGCTCCCAAGACTGCATTTCTAATAGCTGGTACTGTGAATAATTCAAAGGAAGAGAGATTTACCTTTACCTTCTTGAGCTCTTTTGCTACATATGCACCTAGTTGCTCTGCAATCATGTCAGTAGGGGCTTCTTTGAGATACTCCACCACTTTGTCATTGCTGACATCAATAGTCTTTCTCTTTGAAGACTCAGCCTATCAAGATCCATCTTTGGAAAATTATTGATTAGACACATGTGGATACGATGGATTATTGTTTGCTTTGGGATTAGGGGGTATAGTTAAATTGTTAGGAGGAATGGAAGTAGTGAAGGGACCTCTAGCTTGTTGACCCTTGTTAGGTCTACTTCTTAAATCATATTTTATGTCAGGTTGATGGAACACTTGCACTTCCTCAACTCCAACCTCTTCTCCATCCAAGGGGCCATTATCATTTTTATCCTCTTCATTGAATAGTTGTGCAACCTCATCTCCATTGTAAACTTGATCTACTTCTTTCTACATACTTGATTCTTCTTCAAGTGCATTCTCCTCACTGCGTGGGAAACGGGCATTGTTTAGCATAAGAACAGGTGAGTCATATGGGGTGGAAGGTACTGATTCTTGATTGCTAGCATTACTCTCCACCTCATATTGGAAGATGGAAGTTGCAGTCTAGAATTCTAGATAGTCTAACTCAAAATGTTGGCTTGTCTTATGAAGTCTACACCAGCCAGATAAAGCTACCTCTACCAAGAACACACCACTAGAAGACTTTTCCTAATTAGATGGCTAATCTAATGGGGTAGGAACACCTCCATTGTTTGGTTTGGTATTCCAAGTTTTTTTCTATCTATGGGTTTTTCTCCTATCAAAACCTTGTCCACCATTCTTACCTTTATCAAAGTGTTGACCAGGAGCTTGTCCTCTTTCAAAGTTCTAACTCAATGTCAAAATGTTTCCCCATCAAAATTTCGTGCCTGCTGATTTCATTCTTCCGGTGGTAATTGATCTCACAAGCTCCTTGTGCAGCTTGATTTTCGCTATTTTGATTTCTCGTGAGCAAGTGTAACCTCCATATTCATCTACTGATTATCTCAAGCTTCCATCAATTCTCTCCGTCCGATTATTATGGCGGCCTGGTTGCACTTCTCGTTTTGTCCCGCACTGAGCCTGGCGGATTAATCGCCATCATATTTTCTGTGCATGTAGAGAAGCTTAGCCGTTGCCGACAGCGCCGAATCGAACCAGCGAGGTGTTCTTCATGGACATGGAGCTTGGCCTATCAGAACCCGCGGGACTACGGTAAACTATAGTACTCCGGACCAACAGGGTGCTGAATGGTATACTTGACATATCTTTAAACCGGTTTCAGTGCCCAGTCATCCCAGTGACGCGAGTCCAAACAAGCAAGTTGTTTTAATCAGATTAATCCTGAATATCCCTTCCATAGCGACATTTCTGATGTTCATCCTCGGAGGCCTCGGTCTCCTGTTCTACAGCGCAGCTGCCGTAAGATCAACCAAACCGGACAACTCTGGAAGCAATGTTTGCTGAGGGTTTCGTCCGGGCGCATGAAATTCCGATGGCTGAAGCCCTGTGATGGGCCTGGCACCTCTCAACCTTGGCGGAACTATATGCAAATCCTTAATAGCGCACCATGACCATCCTAAACTCATAAGTCATATCTTCAACTAACCACCATGAATTCACCCAACAGGAAAATGGTTATACTAGTACAAAGCATCTTCTCCTAAGGAGTAAGGGAAAAGTATGCACACGACATCCTCATGGGAAATCCCTCTATCCCTCAGACAAGTCTAAAAAATCCTAATGTGTTCCTTTGTAGTTTTGTTAGGTTCATTTAGATGAAAATTAGAACATAAGTGTTCAATTTTTTTTGGCATGACATTGTAAGCACTGAAGACTAGCAGAGATGGATTGTTTGCAAGGAAGGCCATTGGTGGAGGTGGTGGTGGTAAAGGATGATTTATGATAGGCTGGGGTTGTTGAATAAGGGTTGTTTCAGAAATAGGAACTGCTTCAGAACCTGGTGTTGAAGGGTTAGGTGTGGGTGAAAATAATGAAGGGGATGACAACAAATGAGTCGATGAAGATTCCCCTCCTTGGGTCCTTCTAGACCTGGTAGGGAACTATAGCTCTTGAAAATCCTCTTCTCCTAGTGTGGATCTGGTCCTTCAATATCTCTAAGGAGAAATGACATTCAGGAAACATTCCAACTTGTTGATTCAGGCCCTCCTTCTAGCACCAATTTGTTGATGGTGTTTACTGCACAACAACAACTCAAATAAAATATTGAAATCCTATCTCTCTTGAAAGGTAAATCTCTATTAGCAAGCCTCAACTGATAACCCCAAGGTCTATAATGTCAGGTCTTGACAATGCAGTGCAACAAATCAAAGATAATGTGTAAAATGTTGGTAATCACAAGGGGCCTTACAAACAAGTACTGGAACTTTGAACTTATCAGATTTTGCAATATGGTGATACTTTTGAATCCTATTCTAACCCAAATGATTAAAAAAAAGGAAAAAGATAATTTTTTGAAAGAGAAGCTAACTTAAGATTAACCCTAGATTCAACAATGTAAATGATAAAATGCTCAAAATGGGCTAATCCCTCAAAACCAATCCTTGCTTAACCCAAATTCAATTTGCAATTTCACAAGAATAGTACATCTTCTAAGGTAGTAAATATTTTTAGACTGTGAAGCATTCACTCCAAACAACCCAAATTTTGCAATTAAAATGAATACAACACCAACAATCAAACTAAGCACACATGAATTTAAGGTCCAGGCTAACTTTGCACAACAATTCACACTTGAAAAATTACTAAAAGTATGGACTAAGGATTGCTACAAACACATCAAACATAAAACCATAAACAACATTTAATCAATTGTAACTCTAAATCCAACATATGCTAATTATTTTCAAAGCAATTTCAAAAGATAGAACAATAGGAACCATGCAAGATAAAATTAACACAAGAAAGGCACCAAATCACAATGTCTTTACTTGCATTAGATTATCCAAAGTAGCAACAATTCCAGTTTTTTGTTACAACACTTGCTTGAAAATAGAATAAACTCTTAGTTCTTGCTTAGTTGCTCTAACTATTATGTTATCTAATCTTTTATCCCTTTCAAATGAGGCAATATTCCCTATTTATAGATATTACACGCTATGTCGGCCCAAATAGGGTTACAAAACAATAGACCTAAAAAATAGGTGGGCTAAGAAGGATCCAAAATAAAATAAAATGTGCATTAAATGCACATGACTCATCCAGGTTAGCCTGTGATCTCCCATACAACTCGATCCAATGCATGCAAGGATGGCAAAGAAATAATGCAAAAGCACCAATTGTGATGTGGTAATGCATTAAATGCTCTCCCACTCATCTCTATCTCACCTCATTTTATCTTGTAGTATCAAAAATACCCTCTCCAAGTCGGCCAAAGGTGGAATAACCAACACTTTAATTCTCCTTTCAATCAACTTAATATCTTCTCTTAATTGTTTAATGGTCTTGTCCCAACCCGCCTTTAGGGTTTGACATTTATCCATTACTCCAATGTAGGTGGCTGCATCATCTAATTGGTGCTCGGTGACTTGGCTATCACCAACTGGAGCATATACTTCATGCCACCATTTTCTCAACTACTCCAAACATAGATGTTTGGGTTCAAACCTTTTTCTTCTTGTCATAACCTCAAAGAAGGAAATGCACTTATTGTAAATATCTGTCAAGGTTCTCTCTATTTGTTTTCCTTGCTTATGCACCCTCTTTAAGAACCTTTTCCTGATTTGTAGAGATTCATACCATTCCCAAGGTTCTGCAACTTTTGAAGAAGGAAGGATTCCATCACTTACTAACTTTTCTTCAGTGTATTCCATGATGGTCCTAGTTTTTTGCAGCAAGAGGTCAATATCCTCCTTGTCCCGGGCTAACACATTCTTCAACCATTCCACAAATCTAAGAGAATCTCCACCAATTGATAGGATTTCCTTAATTGTATCATCTCCTTTAGCCTCTACCCCTTGCAACCAGTTAAGTGTGGCCTATGTGGTTGCTTTCATATTTTCTAGCTCAGTAATGGTTTCTTTAGGTAGGAGGTTTGTTGAATAAGATGAAGAGCTAACTTGATTGATAGATTGCAAAGGCTTCATGAGATCCTCCAAATATCTCTTCAACCTCTCATTCTCCTTCTTCAATTATTCCTTATTTTGCACTTATTTCTTCAGTCTACTGAGAATTGCAGCACTGGAACCTTAAAATTCTTCAACTTCTTGCATCATAGAGGTAGGTCCCAAGTTGATGGTTTGAACACCATAATCCTGATGAGTCATCTCATCCTTGTTCTTGTCTGGTGTAGGAGTAGCAATGTGGATTACCCTGTTGTTTTCTTCATCCCTCTCAATTATTGAAATGACCTTGGCTTTCTTTTTTGCTTTCCCTTTCCCAATTTTGGCCAATAAGTTATCCCAATTTGGAGGAGTGCCATCTACCACAATCTGCTTATTCTTCAATTCTCCGTCAAGCCAATCATGGTTAGTGTAATATGACTACTACTCACCTTTTTCTTGTTGATCTTTGGAGGAGTCCACATTCAAGTTCCGCTCATCATGAATTTTTTCAACTTTACCCTCTTTTCCTTTATCTTCTTTCTCCTCCTCTGGATTTACATCCTTCTCTTCATTATGCTTTTCCTCTGTATGCACAAGTGAAGGAGTTTTGGTAGGAACCTCCTCTTTTGCTAGAGACTTTTCTCCTTCATCGCCTTCAAGTGAGTGCTTATATGTCACCAAGGGAGATTGCAGGCTTCTTCCTATTTCTACCTCTACACTATGGAGTTCACCTTCTTTGAATCCTTCCACTTCTTCATCTTGTTGGTCATCAATCACTACCTCCTTGGACTCTTCTTGTGCATCATGTGATTCATGGGGAGGAGAGGAATCCTTAGGTTCTTCCTCAACAATGGTAGCTACAGGAACATTTTTCTTCAATGCAATATCCTTGGGAGAAGGGGTCCCTGATCTCCTCATATACACCTGTGTCTTTTCTCCTAAACTTTCCACATTCACAACTTGAGGGCCTGATTATTTTCCTTCCTTGGGAATCTAATTCTTTTTCTTTGAAGTTCTTGTTACCTTTCTTATCTTGAGCATAGGGGCATGACTATCCTCTTCCTCTTCTTCATTAGGTCCAGATCCAACATATTTATTTACCTTGGAGGTGTTCTTCCTCTTTTTTGCAATTGGATTTATCTGCTTCTCTTCCTCTTCTGCTTAAGCACCTTCAATCTTAATCCTGAAGGGAGATCCCACCCTGCCTTTACCTTTAGGATCTTGTCCAGCTTCTTCAAAGGTGGAGTGGGATTCAAAGTCTCCCATCAAATCGTAGGTGTACTACACACCTTCACTATCCAACTCCTAGATTTTGTGCTTGAGCCACAATTTAGTATATTTAATAATTGGAGCCATGATTTGTTCCAACTCTATCTTCTTCTCCTCCAACCAATTAATCTCTCCTATTGGTTTGTCCTTGATAGGCTCATAATCATGGTGTTGGATCACATCCTCATCCTCATCAACTTGATTAGGGATAGCCTTGACATTGTATAATCTGACCAAATTAACTGGTAACCTTCAGAATTTCTCCTTCCTAACTTCTTTGTAGTTGGCCCAATAGTCTTCTATATCATCCTTGTGATTGTACTCTCTACTGGCCATTTTTTGTGCTTCACCAGTTCTATCAAACCTAGGTCTTTTGGAGCGGAAAGATAGGCCCAAAGTGCTCATTTCCTCCTTAGAAAAATGTGTTGTATTTATAGAGGGGTAGGCTTCATTGCTGCCTACCCTAAGGGGAAAGTCATTGCCAAGCCCTGTTTTGTGCTTGTTCTTCTTCACTATAGCATCAAATTCACATATCTGCCTTGTGATCTCTAGGAGTATGATGTGGTTTGTTGGATACTTGGGAAGTCTATATGGAGCCCTTTGGAAACTTCTTGATCAACTCCTTGGCATTTTCTAAAATTTAGACATGTTCTGCACCTTGAAGTAGCCTAGTGATGTAAATGGTGAATGCATCATTCACCCTTCTATAGCTTGAACTACCTAAGTGCAACTGTGGATACACGTCATAGATCACATCCTACCCAAAGATACCTCTTGTACTTAGCCACTTGTATGGATGGAACCTTGCAAGTGCATAAACTAAGTAAGAGGTCATAATGAAGCTCTTTGTCTGTAACACATTACATAGTTGATGATGTATAATTGCGTTGATGATGCTTGCCCAATGATAATTAGTATTCTCTTCCATCCTCACTATAATGAAGAACATCTAGTTCTCAAAGACTCCACCTTTTAGGCCCATTACTCTACTAAGGAGTGTAATTGCATCATAGTATTCTAGCTTGAATTTTTCATAGTGTGGTGTGTCGTGTCCATGCAGTGGGACATCCTCAAATCAAATCTCAGTTATCAAAGTGTCAGTGTCAATCACAAAGCCATTCTCATGCTCAAATGTCAAATCTCATGATCCTTTTGTGCCATTCTAGACTTGAATTCTTTATAGTCCCACTTACCCAGATTGGTGTCTATGATTTCTAACCAAATGGAGGTCAGCTTGCTTTCATGAACTTTACTTTTAATAGCCAGCTTAATTATTTCTACCTCTGATATAGAAGACCCTTCAACAGTAGGATTTTTCTACTTGCCTTTAGTTTTTCCAGCCACTGTCTTACTTGATTTAGCCTACATCCAATAAGAGGCCACAATAAATCCCTTTTATAACATCAACATTAAGGTCAATCAACCATAAACAACATATTCATCCTTCAATCTACTCAAATTTATTATTAAAATCCCTTAAATTATCATAAAGCACAATTACTTAAAAGTACAAGATTTTCAATCATTCGGGGAAACCGGGCGAGAGAGATATTTTGGGAAATTCCATGCTAGGAATATTTTGACAATTAAGCACAAATATCATAAATCAATCATCACAAGAGAAGAAAAACATGGAAAATCTCTCTAATTATTCAAATCAACCTTGAGATGATAAAACATGCAATTTTTAATTCATTTATCTCTCTAAATCTTCGTATTGCAAAATCTTTCAAAAAAATCCTTCAAGGAAGTAAATCCGTGAAGCCAATGTGATTCTGGGCTTTTGCACACATTTGGGAAAACGAGAGGGTGGAAAAATTTTATGAAGACCTCAAAAGCTCAAAAACTATCATTTTTTGTTTTTTCGCCCAGATTGATGGAATGTTCATAAATTTAGCGATTCAATCCTAAATCTAACTTGCTTTGAATCTCCTATGGGATATCTTCAAATTCAAACTCACTTAGAGGCTAGCCAAAGTGGTGCAGGAGCACCCAAGGTCCTTAGGGGTCAGTTAAAGAGCCAAGAGTTTGCAGGGGTCAGGAAGACCTGTCAACCATTCCAAAGCATCAACTATGATGTCTTGAAGCCTATAATGAATTTTGAAATGGAAAAGAACTTGAAAGGAGTTAACTGTCCTAAGGGTCCTGATAAGGACCCTAGGACCAAAATGCAATATATAGGGAACAATCATGTTCTAGGAGGATAGATTGGTTTATAATGATTTAATGGTGTCAAATCAGGTTGATCAATAATAATGTAATAGTTTTTAATGTTTCTAGTTAGTAGGAAACAATAAAATGTAAGACTGGAAATTCAAATTTTTGAATTCCAATTTGGGCGGGTAAATGAGTTTTGTGAGTTTTAATCACTTTTATGCAACTTAATCAATAAAAAATGGTTGGATCAGTTGGGGAATGGTTCTATAACCCCAAAATGATCATTTTTACAGAGGTTGGGCATTTGGAGCAAGTACTGTATGGACTGTTTTCTGGAAATAGTGAAAAACATAGTTTTCTTGCATTTTATTGAGCTCTTTTGATGAATACTTGATTTCTATTGAAGTTATTTCTAGTAAGATGCTTTAAGAATTTGTGTTTACATGTTTTAGCACCATTGAAGGCTCTAAAAGCAGTAAAAATTAATTTCTTTGTATTTTATATTGACTATCCTCAAGGAAACACAAAATTTACACTAGTTTTGAGGGTTTTTCATGGATGAATGATCCATTTCATGGGAAATGTGATTGAGACCAATGAAATGGATCATGATTAACTTGTATCATACCAATCTAACAATCTAAAAGTGCAGGAAAGAGGAATCATACAGTGTACACCAAGATTTGACTATGAAAAGTGCTTGAAGTTGAAGGCTAGGGTATAGCAATGGAAGATCTACCTGAAGGAGGGGTATTTTTTTGAGTTGGGATAGTATAAATATGTTTTCCTAATGGTGTAGGGTCAATAAAAAAGTTCTGGAAGTGTGTGGAAAACTAAGAACCAAGAAGCCCTAGTTTTGAGGCAAGTTAAGGAGGGTTTTGTGTTTGAGCGTGATAGGGGTGTCATAGAAGACTAAGAACTTGAAAATCCTTGGTTTGGGGATGTTTTAAGAGACTTTTGAAAGTTTCATGGTCAGGGGTTGAGTTTAAAGAGGGGTTGCTTTGGAAAAGAGGGCTAATTAGGCCTAGCTTTTTAGGAAACAACATATTTTGGTTGGTGAGTTATGAAACAAGTGCCATCAAGGATTTGATATGTTGTTTGTCATCACAAATCACATATGAAACAATCATTATATTAGAGGTTCATTTGTAAATTTTGAGAGCAAAGTCAAAAATCCTTCGCTAGAGGCCTAGTTGGGCTAGTAGCTGAGTTAAGGTGAAAAATTGGTTTTGTGTCTAAGTCAAAGGGTTGGGCTTTGAAATCATTCAAAAAAAGTGTAATTGTACCCCTTAAGATCATTACTGGGGGTTTGGATCCATTGGAGAAGGATTTGATTCATGAGTGAGCCATTTAGGCTTTGTCTCCATCAGGGTGCCTAAAGAAGGTTTTAAGATTGCATCATTAAGTTCCTTGAAATCTTTGTGTTTCTTTCAAAGTCCTTGAGCCTCTACATCACAAAGGGGAGTTGGTGATTCCCTAAATTGAAAACCCCAAGCTTCCACCATGAACACACAAAAAGGGCTCAAATTCAAATCATTTGCTTTAATAAACTCAACATGGATCTTGTAGAGCACACACAAGTGAGTTATTACCTAATGAAATTGGAGACAAGCTCATGAACTCACTTGGGGTCATCAACCAAACAAACTCAAAAACCCTAGATCATATTAAGATAAGGTAATAATGCACACAAGGCCAAGTTCAAAGGTGAGGTTTGAGAATGCTTGGGGAACATACCGACTAGGCTTCAAGAATCCATGAAAATGCCATACCCAACCCTAGTTTTTGAAACACTCAACACCAAACATGCCATATCCAAATCCCAAGCATACTCCAAAAATAACCAAATCCAATCACCAAATCACCAAGCACTCATGATTCAGATCCTCAAGTCAGCATAAAGCAAATGATAAAACTCTAATGACACAAAATCCCTCAAAATCAACTAAATACTTGTCACAAAAATCGTACCATCAAGCATTAATGTCATCAACAAGACATGCCAAAATGCAATCTGGGAATTCGACGATGTGAAAAAATTTGAGAGAAATTTGGTCCACACAAAATTTTGCGAGGTGCCAAAATTTCTAGATTACAATGTTAGAGCTTCCTTGTCAGGTTTTCAAGGAAAACTAGGAAATTCTGTCTAGAACGAAAATTCCCAAAAAATAGGGAAAAACCCAAATTTTGTCTAGAACTTAAGATTTTCTATGCATAACTTAAAGGGATCACTTATGCAAGCAATATTAATATCCAAGGACACCTGAAAGTGATTCAACAATCAAAGGACCAAAAGGAATCAAAAACCAAAGCAAAAGAGGGTCCCTGCTTTTAGTGGGGCGTGTGTGCAAAAACTGCACAATAGGACTGATTCGCCACCCTTGGCGAATGAGTCCCACTAGAGGTGACTCATTCACCCAAGGTGGTAAATGGGTCCCACTACTACTTTTTAAGGTGGGTTTTTGGGGAATGATGCTTTTAAGTGTTGTTTGTTGAGTTTTATGTGATTTCTCAAGTAAAATGGGCCTCTAGATCAAAATTAATAGGTCTAAGGGGCCTATAAATTTTTTTTTGAGGGGATAATGATGTGAAAGGACTCAAAAGTGGGTCTAATCATGCGTGAAATTGCCTCTTTTCTCAAGAGGGGCCAATTTTCTATGGCACATTTATCCCCCACTTTAGCACCCATATGACTGCATATGAATGCTAAAGGACTCTAAATGATACACTTTATTACATAAAAAATATACTCATTCAAAAGAGTGAGAGAATGAAGCCCCTAGTGTAGTTATCTACACAACCACAACATTAAGAACCACATCCTACAACAAAAATTCATTAATCACCCAAAAAATACTTGTCTAACTCCTAGAAATCCAATTTGAGGGTAGATGTATGTGCCCCCTTGATTCTGCTTGCTTTACAGATGTGGAATCAAGGTAGCAATCTAGCCACGTCGAAGAAGAATGCCATATCATTGGGAATTTCCAAGTACCATTCCACATAATGATAGACTAATGATGATTTTGAGTGTGTAATCACAATTCCAATGCATCAAATGGTGTGGAAAATGGATTACCCTAGCTCTCATTCTGTTAATTTGAAGAATAAGTATGCAATATGCCCTAGAAAAGATAATAAGTGAAATAGATGGAAGAAAGTGATTGAAATAGGAAAAGAAAGTGTCACTTACTATTGATTTTAGATTTTGTGTAGCTTGATAGTGACGCATAGGAGAAGAACATGCTAATCAAATGAGATTACATTCCTTCACGGCTGGATGAAATTCGCCAACAAGTGGCACGTGACGAGCTGCATCATGAGGTGAGTCAAATCTGCAACATTTGTCTTATGCTTTGATGATATTTTAATGATGTATATGCAAAAAATAGGGTAATTTACGGTTCTTGGAAAAAAAAGTTCGCAAAGCATCCACTTTTCTCACAAAGTGTCATGTTTGTTTGCAAAGTGTCTCATTTCTTCGCGAAGTGTCTCGTTTCTTCGCGAAGTGTCTCGTTTCTTTGCAAAGTGTCCAAAAAGGGTTCTAAAGTTACTAGGACCATTAGAATAGCACACTATATGTACTTTAGCACACTTTCATGATGAAATCAATAAAGAATGAAAATTTTAGATGAAATTTAGAACATTTTGTGATGAATTTGATAGGTTCCCACCCGATCGTGACAATGACTAGGTGGAAGAAAACTTACATTTCTGTGGGATTATGCGCCATCACTATGAACAACAAATATAGAGCATTTATAAGTAGTGGGTATCTATTGGGAATATTTAATGCCACCTATGAGATACCATGATGTGATGCTTATGGATTTGTGTGAGCTGGGATGTCGACATTCCCTTCATCTTCCCACCAGGAATGATGATCACACTGAGGATGTACACCACATTCTCTGAGTTCCTATTTAGGGAGAGTGGGTATATTTCTAGGGTGATTGGACATTTCAGAAGAAAAAGAGAGACATGGAATACTGTTTATGTGGTTCTATATATGATGAGAGAGTCAAGGCATAGATACAACTTCCCATGTTGCTATATTCATGAGCTCCTACGGTGAGACAGATTATGATGCACACAGTGGCACTGATTCTTAGTCTAGATGGACTAGCGACACACTTAGATGGAGGAATGGTACACTTGATACGAGGGATTTAGGGGTAGAGGACAGTTTATGCTTGGGGTCATTGCATTCTAGCACATTTATATTATGATCTTGGTTGGTTTGTATTTCAAGAGATTGATAGTATGGTCCATTGTACACTGCTATAGGTTTGGTGCCTTTAGCATATCACATGTACCAGGCCTATCAAATCCCCATGCACTATCGTAGCAGGATATCCATGAGCATTTGACTATCCTCTATGAGGCCTATGGTAGTATGGAGATTTACATTATTGGAGGGTGAGGTTTGACTGGCTGGAGGGGGATGAGATCCTTTGGAGACCTTATCTACTCACTCTATAGTGGCCAAATCCCATAGGACAGCTGAGGAGGATGCATATGGATAGATACTTAGCATGGAGGCATGACTACATTGTATGATTGTTCTACTATGGGCGAGTCATGTGACAATTTGGAAAAATAAAGATAGCACCGAGGGTGTGCCCCTTCATTACATGATCAGTGTAGAGTTCTCATAGGCTAGGTGATACCATTTGGCTGACTATAGATCATGTTTGTGAGAGTGATTTCAATGATTCATATCATGATCAACTACCAGCATTCGATGCAAATGATATCGGTAGCACATACAAACATGAGGTGTGGTGGTCATATGCACAACTAGCTCCTTTGTTCCCCATGGGTTTTCCTATAGGTGATGCAAAGTTTGCAGCAGATGAGGGTGATGAACCAGAGGAGAGGGTGAAGGAGGGATGATATAGGCTAGCAGATATTTTCACAGACATCATAGATGAGGAGTACCAGTTCGAGGTTGATCCCAATTATGAGGACTAGGATGGAGGAGAGGATGATGAGGAGGAGAAGAATAAGTACAAGGAGGATCCACCACTCTGCAAGAGTGATGAGGTAGCTACTGAGGAGTAGGATGAGCATGGATAATCCTCACCTGCCTACAGGACTAGATCATGATTAGTGGCTACAACAGACATCAACACTCATAATCAGAGATATGCTAGCACATCCTCGATGCCCCCAAAGAGGATGAGGTTGACATTCCCCATGATTCTGGAGACATAGGTGATGATATTTTATTTTATGCATGTCTTCTAGTACTTTAATGTTTTATTTTCAGGGATATTATGATGATGAGTTACTGATTGTGTATATTGTCTATCTTGCAGGAGTGATGAGAGACTGGTGAGAGTTCTATCATCAGGTATCCACATAGATAGTTCTTGTATCTATCGATGAATTGGAGGTGGATCCTGACTATGTGCCCCCACCGATCATAGAGGAAGAGCTAGAGTCACTACGTCTATTCACGACACTTTGGGCAATATATGAGAGTATGAGGAGACAAATCCACCGAGCTGAGAGTGCACTATGGTTAGCACAGACCTTGTTAGAGGTAGAGAGACTATAGGAAGAGCTAGCATAAACAAGATATCTCAAAGAGCAACTCGCAATGTAGGAATTTTTAACTCCAAGGGCATAATCACATTAGTACCATCAACAAGATTATAAGGTGTATGTCCTTTTGAAGAATGTACACTAGTTCGATGAGCCCAAAGTGCATAAGATAATTGTGTATGCCAATTTTTATGATATTGAGTGACGGTTTTCTTTAAAATTTGTTCAAGGAGTTTATTGGTATTTTCAGATTGTCCATTAGATTGAGGATAATATGGTGTTGAAAAACGATGTTGAATATTGAATTTTTCAAGAAAATTTTGAACTTCGCTATTCTTCAATGGAGTTCCATTATCTGAAAAAATTGTAGAAGGGAGTCCAAAGTGAATAACTATGTGATCCAAGATGAATCTACAAATTACTTCAGCAGTTGTAGAACGAAGAGGAATGGCTTCCACCCACTTCATCAAATAGTTTGTTGTGGTGATAATAAATGTATGTTGAACAGAAGAAGGTGGTGAAAATTTTCCAATTAAATCCAACCCCCATACCGAAAATGGCCAAATGGGAACATTGGCACGGAGTTCAATGGCAAGAGCATGAATCAAATTGCTATGCTCTTGACATTTATGACACTTTTTGACATAGTTAAAACAATATCTTTCGATATGTCTCCAATAATAACCTATAGGAAGAATCTTTCACACTAACGAACGAACTCTAAAATGACCACCACAAGCACCAACATGAGCTTGCTCAAGTGCTAAAGGGATTTCAGAGTCTTTAAGGCATCATAATAGGAGACCATTGAATGATCTTCTATACAACACATTAGCAAGGATGACATATTTAGTTGCAGGCTTTCGTAAGCACTTTCAAGTATTTGTTGTGGTAGGTTCAGGAATGGTACCATCTTTCAAATAATTAAATGTTGTATCATACCATTCACACAAGCCATCTTGATTTATGGTTAAAATATTTTCTATCAAAGTATCAATCGAGGGTTTCATGATGGAATGAATAACAAAAGTGAAATCATTGGAAGAATCATGTAGAGAAATTAAAGAAGCAACACTCGCCATGGCATCTGCATGTCGATTATTTTTACATTGGATGTTATCAATGGTGAACAAATCAAATTGTTGTAATAATTGCATGATAAGATTTCAATATTTCAATAACTTTTCATGTTTAGTTTGATATGTGCCATTGATTTATTTAACAACCAATTGCAAATCACCAAAGATTTTAATATGTTTAGCGTTTAATGATAAAGTAACTTGTAAGCCTACAATCAAATCCTCATACTCAGTTGTATTATTTGTACATAGGAAATTTAATTGATAAGATAGGGGAATATGTTTACCATCAGATGGAATGAGTATAACCCCAGCACCAGAACCTGTTCGACACTTAGATCCATCAAAAAAAAATTCCCATGGTTTAATGTCAGTGGTTAAGACATGATCATTAGGAAAAGCATCAAAAATAGGTGAAGTAGAAGGAGAAGGGGCATCAACTAAGTGATCAATTAAGGCTTGTCCTTTTATTGATTTTGGAAAAACAAATTTAAGGTCAAATTTCGTTAACATTACCCACTTACCTAAACGTCCAGAAAGATCAACTTTATTAAAAAGGTATTTGAGAGGATAAAATTTTTTAACCACTTGTATTTTAGAATTTAGTAAATAATGTCGCAACTTACTAGTAGCGAATACAAGAGCTAAACATTGTTTTTCAATTGGTGAATATCATATTTCATATTCAATTAAAGTGTGGTTAATGTAATAAATGGGATGCTCTTTACCATTATTATTGTTTTGGGACAACAATGTTGTAAGAGCATGGGTTGAGGCAGAAATATACAAAATAAATGGTCTATGTGGCATAGCAGGGTGTAAAACAGGTGGAGTAGCTAGGTATTTCTTGAGACTCTCAAAATCCTTTTTACAATCCTCATCCCATTCAAAAGGAATTGTGTGATCAGCCAAAGAAGCAACAAAATGATGGATTGCTTGAATCCAACCTTGTAATGTGCACAACTGAGATATATTCTTGGGAGGTGGCATGTTAATGATTGCATCAATTTTCTTTGTATCTACTTCAATGCCTCTATAAGATATGATAAACCCCAAAATTTTACTACTATCTATGCTAAAGACACACTTTTTTGGATTTAAACACATGTTATATTTGCATATATGTTTGAATATCGCATGAAGGACACTTACATTGTCGTGGCATGTTAACGATTTAGCTAGGATATCATCGACGTAATCTTCCAAGATTTTGTGAATATAGTCATGAAATATTAATATCATCGCATGTTGATAAGTTGCACCGACATTCTTTAGGCCAAAGGGCATCACAACCCAACAAAATGTTCCCTAAATAGTGGTAAAGGTAGTTTTATATTGATCACGAGGATTAATAAGAATTTGATTATAACCAGAAAAACCATCCATGAAGGACAATAAAGCATGTCCAATAGTTGAATACACAATCATATCGATATTAGGAAGCAGAAAGTTATCTTTTAAAGAGGATTTATTCAAGTCTAAAAAATCAACGCATACACTAATATGATTGTCAGGTTTTCCAATTGCGACAATGTTTGAGATCCACGGTGAATAATCAATAGCTCAAATAAATCCAACATCAAGGAGTTTTTCAAGTTCCTCCTTAACATGTAAGGCCACACTAGGATGCATTTTACATATCTTTTGACGAGAGGGTTTGGAATTTTCAATAAGGACAATATTATGCATCACAATTTTTGAGTCAATTCCAAGCATATCAAAGTATTTCCAAGCAAATATATCAGGAAAATCATAAAGTAAGGTTGTAATATCTTCTTGTTCTTCATCATCAAGACACTTCCCAATCTTAATAATTTTATCTTTATCATTAGTGTCCATTAACACATCAAGTGTGTCCCCTAAAGGAAGTGCATTTTATTTAGGACTTTCAGATTCAAACAACTCTTTAGTTATTTAACTTGAGTCTTGCTTGGTAATATTCATGGAATAAGCAATGGTTTCCTTACAAGGATAGGAAGATGGGTGATCATAAATTCCTAACATATTTTTTAAAGCCTCATCATTGTATGCATACTCTGAAAAAGGTGATACATTTGAATCAAGAAACTCGAGATATTTTACCACAAGTTTATGTTGAGATTTACTTGTTATAGCATTAACATTCAGGGAGGGTCATTGAGTGGATTTTTTTATCTTAGAAAAAGAGTATCCCAATCCAGTTTTTAGGTCTTGCATATTAGGTTCTATAGGGACACAAATACCTTGCTCATGTTTCCCCCATCCTTTTCCATTATATCCCAATTGTTTCACAAATTGATAACCTTTTCCATAAAGTCGCTCCATTTCACGTAGATTAGGTAGTGGTTGACAATCTATCTCATCATAACTTGTTGTAAATGTTGCATTTTCATCCAAATTATATGAGACAAAAGTTTGAGAAGATAGTTTAGAATCTTGTGTAGACATAATTATGGGTTGTTCTTGTTTATCATCTATCTTTTGTGAAAATATATATTCTCCCATAAACGATTGTGTAAATTCTAAGGTTCCCTAATCATCACCAAATAATTTGGAGAATGATTATGTTTCCATTTGCTCAATATGAAGAGGATCTATATTAGATATTGGAATTAATGTCTTTAAAGGGCTTGTAACCCCTTTCTGAAGGTTAAGGAAATTTTCAGGCTCATGATCAATTTCAATTTGATAGACGTGGTCATTATAAACATATTTCATGATCCGATGAAGGGTGGATGGCACAACATTCATATCATGAATCCATGGTCTACCTAAGAAAAGATTATAGGAAAGGTCATGAGGCATAACATGGATCGGAGTCTGCAATGTAACCACCCCAACCATAATAGGAAAATTAACTACCTCAAGCAGTTTCTTTGTAATATTATCAAATATTCTAATGGAAAATAAATCAGGTTGTATTTGTGATCGGTCAACTTTTAAATGATCGAGGAGATTCGTACTACACACATTAAGGGCCATACCATTATCTATGAGAGTGTGTTTAATACATGTGGTATTATATTGGGAAATTATCATAAAGGCATCAAGTTGATTACGCAACTCCAAAGGAGGAATCTTGTGTTGATAAAAGGTAATATCAAAATTCTTCTTGTTAACAAGAGATACCACATCATTCGAAGTGGTACTAGGAGGAATATTGATTTGTTTCAAAGCGGATTGAAGAATGTTATTATGATTTGGTGAGTTTTGAAGTAAATTCGAAAGAGATATTTTGGTAGGAGTATTATTAAGTTGTTCAATAAGATCATACTCCTTAGTTGGTAAAATATAGCGAGGAGCACTAGGCGGATTAGGTAAAGGTAGAGAGGAGGGAGTTGGTTGCGGAGGTTGTATGTTTTTTCGGTTGTTATATGTATGAGCAACAATGTCATCACTATACTGTTGTGATGCATCATCGTCAGGAGGACAAAGGGTATGTATAGGTCGATTATTAGGATGAAGGGGATGGTCAAGTGGATAAAGTATGAGTTTGGGTTGAATTACATTAACTTCCTTGACATGAAAAGGTTCACTACAAACTAAAGCAGATGAATTTGATGAAGTAGGGTCTTGTAGAGACTCATCTATCTCATTCAAATCATCACAACGAGAAGGTTTGATATGGAAACCATCATCAACAAGTTTAGGAGTTATGTTTGTTAATTTGATAAGTTTGTTTTCACAAACCTTAGTGGATGGCTTATGCAAGAGGAAGTCTTGAAGAGATTCATCTAACATAGAAAAGTCATCACTACTAAAGGGTTTAGGAGATGAGTTATCATTAGTTGTTTTAGGTTGTTCATGACCAACATTAGTGGATGGAGTGAGTGAGAGAATGCCTTTCAGGGCTTCATCTAACTTATCAAAATCATCACAACTAAGTGGTTTGGATGAGATATTATTTCGATATTGGATCATTTGTTTAATTGGATCTTCAGGCTTGTTTTGTTCTTGTTTTTGTAAATTTGCTATATTTTCTTCAATGTAAGCTGATCTAAAAGTACTATGAAATATAACTGAAAAAGGAACTTGCAAGAATGTAATACTATTCATGAATGCCATAATTCTAAATAAAAATAGGAAGAAATGAACAAGAATAGAGAAAGGACTAATGATAAATAGAAAGATGCAATGAAATAAACAAAAATCTGGAAATGGAAATGCAAAACTAAAGAAAGACTGATTCACCGTAAGTGGCGAATGAGTCCTAGGATATGAATATTTTTTAAGATTTTTTTGATTTTTTTGTGTTTTTTGAAGATTATGAAACCTAGAGAATGCAAAAATAGAATATATAAATAGAATACTAGAATAATGAAAGGGGATACAATGTAAAAGAAGAATCTAAATAATGCTTTCAAGAATGCAATATTTAAGAATCCTAAAGATGTAGAACAATGAAAAAGGAAGTAAAGGAATGTCTAAGATGCAAGATGCAAATGATTTTATGTTCAAAATTTAGGTTCACCAAAATGAATCATAGATTTTTGGCTCGTACTTGCTTTCTACCTCTCCTAGGGTTTTTGACCTAGAAGGAGAAAGGTGGGAAAAAAATGCTAACTAGATCACTCAAATATGTTATGATGGAGATTATTATGCTTAAATTTAGTAAACCAAATGAAAAAAATTAGTCTTGATAAGTATAGACAAAATGTAAAACTAAAATCTATATAATATTTGAAAACATAGTGATGTTTGCAAACAAACCTAAAAGAATGAATAAAAATGAAATCTTAACTAAAAAAAAGGCTATTTTAGAATGTGCACACCTGATAAATGACTGAAAGCTACAAGAAACGTCTAGAATATTGTTGAATCTAATATTTTGGCTGACTGGGACTCATTCGCCACCCATGGCGAATCAGTCCCAAGTCAAGACTTTTTTCTATGTAAAACCTGTTTCTAACACTCTGTAATATGGATTTGGATCTGACACCACTTTATGCCTTAGGGTGGACTCATTCACAAAGCATGGTGAATCAGTCCACTTTCTGATTCTTGCAAATTTAAAACTATGATCTACACCTTGACACCTGTACAATAATTTCTGACAGAAATCCGATCTCAGATCTTGAAAAATTCTTGCAAAATAGCTTAAAATTGTTTGTCTAATGGGGGGTTTTCCTTAGTCAAACCCCTAAAAGGGTAATTAAACCTTGGATAGAAAAAGATGTGAATGAAACCCTAATCTTAGATGTGTTAAAGACTAGGAAAGTCTGAACCATAACAAAATCCCTATTCTATTACTCTAGAATAGGTCATGCAAAAGATAAGAAATGTGATGCAAGACTTCAAACCATAGAAACCTTACAACACCTTAAAATATAATTGAAATGACATCAAATTATTGAAACATATAAATGCAAACCTTAATATGAAGAGAGGATGAAAATAGAAGATGGAAGCATTGGGAAACCAAGTCCTTAGGCATGATTTGGTGGCTAGTTGCACCTCCTCACCCTAGATTTCTTCATGAATCACAATAGGCATCCATTTTCAAACCCTTGCAATGTAAAATATTGATAACAAAGTGAGCTTCAGGACTTGCAAAAAACCTAGTTTGTTGTCCTACAACTTTCACTTTTGCTGATATAAAGTTGTAGAAAGTGTAACTAATGAATTGCTCTTGAAATATGTTGAGAGATAATGCCAATTGACAAAAACATTTTGTAAAATGAATTAAAACAAGTATTTATAGGCAACAAAAACTTAATTTATCGTTAATTAGACCTAAGAGGCCGACATACACTGGAAACAAAGTTAAATTTGCTAATTTCCCTGTCAAATTTGAATTAGCTCCCAAAGGGGACTCATTTGCCACCCTTGGCAAATGAGTCCCACTAGAGGGGACTCATTCGCCGAAGGTGGCAAATGGATCCCACTATTGCTTTTTAAGGTGGGTTTTGGGGGTATGATGCTTTTAAGTGTTGTTTGTCGGGTTTTATGTGATTTATCAGGTAAAATGGGCCTCTAGATCAAAATTAATAGGTCTAAGGAGTCTATAAATGTTATTTTGAGGGGAGAATGATGTTAAAGGACTCAAAAGTGGGTCTAATAATGCGGGAAATTGCCTCTTTTCTCAAGAGGGGCCAAATTTCTACGGCACGGTTATTTTGGTGGAAATAAATTTGTGTTTGTACCATTATATTACATGTTTCATGTAAATTGAATTTAGGTCCAGCTTATGTCGTCCTAGCTATTTTCATATCCTTGGTTGACATGAAAGAGTTTTAATGTAATTTCATGTATTATTTCAAATATTTAGATGCATTGTTATGTATGTGGGGAAATTTGAAAGTGACCGTATGCATTAGAATTACACCTATGGGAAGAAAAGTTGGTCATTGGTGAAGAAATGTGAAGATAAGAGGGAGCACTAGCATCAAAAAAATAATTCTTAGTGTGGAAGAGTGTTAGTTGTGACTCTAGTACATTTTAAAGTTATATTTCAAATCCGTTGTATTATAGTAGATATGGTGTTCTACCAATTGTATTGTTCTAGTAGGGATTGGTGTCTCTTTCTAGTGGGGATTATTTTCTCTAGTAGGTTGGTGATTATAGATTCAATAGGGAATTGGTGTCTCCTATATGTTGGTGCCTAATTTATTTTGTAATCTCACTTATTATATTTCTATATTGTGAGCATAGATTTGGATAGTAGATCCAAGCATTTATTCTCACCATGGCTTTTCCCATCTTGGGTTTCCACATATATCTAGTGTTATCTTGTGTTTTTTTATGATTAATATCTTAAGTGATTATGTGCTCTTCATGTTAAAAACTATATAATACTAGAAAAAGTGAAGAATTTTGTAATTGTTAAGATCTACCAATTCACCCACCCCTCTCAGTAGATTGTGTTCCCTTTAGAAGTCACATTGGATAAATTATGTAACAAAAAAAAAAACTTGGGGAAATTTTTACCACCTTCCTTCAATGATGGAGACAAATAGAAATTCAATTCCCCTTAAATATTCCTGAAAAGAAAATGGTTAATATCTTTTTTGAAAACTTAAACATAGACATAGGTCTTCACCTACAATTATAATGTGTTAATACTTTCAATGAAATGATTGAAAAGGGTCTAACCATTGAAAAAAATTTGATTACTAAAGGGGGAGTTTAAATTTATAATGACCAAAAAGACAACAACATTCAATGATAAATCTTGATATTGGTCCAAAAATAAAAATGTTATGAATGATGGATTAACCTAAAATAAACATGTGAAAAACATCCAACATACATCATCCAACAATCAATAAACACCACAATAATAAACCATATCTAATACTATCATCATACCCCAAGGTAAACCTAGGTAGAATAATCAACCCAAGCAAAATTATACAAGTGAACCAATTGAGGTCATATTCCATATTTTAAACTTGCACAAGAAAAACTCATAATTTCCCTATGACCAAACCATTTTATGAAATCCAACCTAAGCCCGCATGGTACAAATATAACAAAATATTGGGAATACCATATGGCTAAAACTCATAATGCATCTAAATATATGAAGATATCGAAGATCTTATTGATATGGGAGAGATAGGTATTTTTGAAGGTAAAACTCATAAATTTCTTAATAAACAACTAGCTATATACAAATACATTAAAAATATTCAAACACCATCTCATGACTCCATAATCAGTAGCATAGAAGAATGTGACAATCAAGTTGATATAGGCACTATTAAAGCACTTAATTGTGTTGTCACCACTTGTCAAGGCCAAGTAACAATATAGGGGGCATCCTCCTTATCATCCTCTTCAACAAATAATAAATATGACATATTAAACCATCTTGAAAAAATCCCAGCCTGTATTTCCATCTTGGAATTACTCTACACATCTCACATTTATAAAGTGTTGGTTGACAGATTTGGTCTTTTAAGATTAAGTCAAATTGACTCCTTTCTACCCAAAAAGAAATAATAATTGATCACCAATAGTTGGAGAGATCACCATCTCATTGGTGATCTTGCTTTGAATTTTGATAGAGGTACAACTCCCTTGTATGATATAAATTTTGATTTTTAAATTTTAAAGAAATGAGGGTATTCTTTTAACCAAAACACATGAAATCCATTTAACTAAAACCATCCCATAGACATGGAGAAAATGTGATGAAAAATCAGATTTAAAACTACTACCTTAATTGAAAATAGATGTAAGCTATCAATATCATGACCCAATGATCATATTACTAACAACCAACTAAATCAACACCATGAAATTTCAACATTCACAAAATATATATGGATGAAACACCAATGAATACCACATCTACAAAGAGAAGGAATATCCTAACACTTACCAAAGCTTATAGACTTATTCATAAATTCTAAGTAATTCATTCAAATTCACTGCTCAAAGACAATAAAAATCTTCAAAAAAAATAAAAACTACAAAACTTGATCCTTCATTAAGATCAATTCTCACTCATGCATCACAATGTTAGGGGGGTCAAACTTTGGACCCATCAGATGCACAATTCAAATATATTTTAAAAATATCCCATCCTAATGGTCAACAATTTCTTGAAAACCCATTCTTGGTAGAGTTGTAACTTCTACCTCATCAAATAAGCATTTCACGAGAGGATAGTTGATATTTTTCTAATAAAAACACACAAGTGTTAATATCTGTTTTGGAGAATGGCTATGATTACGTCAGATCTTCCAATTGATCAGAACAAGGGAATAAATCACCAATCTTGTAGATGATCCCCATGTCCATTAACTCGTGTGAAAAAAATATACTTTCTCATTCTGAATATTAATGACGTGCCAACTATGAGCATATTTGTGTGGGTATTTTAAATACAAAAGGTTTCCCCCAATACAAAAGCATACTTCACTTGGATTAACATACATCACTATGTGAGTTTCCTTGCTTCATTAACTACCCTCAAGAGAACTCAATTGGCTTACTCCCATCTTCTATAAATCAATTGAAGTACTTTCATTTCTTATCAATGATAGTTACACTTTCAAACATGTCAAGCACTTCTAGTGATGTCGCTTTTGAGAATAAGAGTGACTTCCTCTTTATTGAGGGAGTAGAATGAAACACAATAAGAAGGTTGGTCATAGACTAGTTCAAAGAGGACTTCCTCATCCCCAGTGATGTGGAAGAGGGAGTTATTAGGAAGATAATCGATGAGCACTTCATGTACCAGGTGCATGTGCATGTGCACAATTCAACCTTACTGGAGCATTTTCTTTATAACATCATGTAGTGATCCAAGAAATGTAATGCTTTAACTTTTATCACTTTGTTTTCCTCCCCCTTAATTAATTAGAATTAAGTATGCCTCTAATTGACCCAATTATGCATTTAAAATCATAATTAATCTCATTTTCCAAAAGGAGAACCTATATTAAACAATTGCAAACATTAATTAATTTTCCTTGGAAATTGAGTGTCCTAGATTTAGGTCCTAGGACCAATTCACCCAAGGGAAAATTGGTCCTCCTTAAGTTTTGGATCTCAATTTTTAATATGGTTTTAGTGGTATTTTTATGATTCAAATTCAAATTGCAATTTTTGGCCTTTGATGTTTAATTGTGAGGAATTTAGAAAAATACCTATAAATACATAGTTATTCTATCAATTCAAAACTTCTAGCATTAAGGAAAATTTCACAAGGACAAATTATTGTCAAGAGCATTCAAAGATAGATTTATCAGTCTTCTACATCAACGTTCAAGATCTCAAGCATCATGTCAAAGATATTTGTATCTATGCATGTTTTTGGAGCTAACATTGTGATGTAGGTTTCAAGCATTCAACTCAAAATTCAAGCTTCAAGATCAATATCCAATCAAGCCATTTCATGCAAGATCAAGACCATAGAGAGATGTGTAACAAGACTTTAGTCCTATAAGGATCTCCGTTCAAGGGTTTGGTGATTTACAACAAGCTAGTGTTCATTCATCATTCCTTCCTTTCATTATTGTTTCATTTCAAGGTTTTCTTACCAAAATGGGGTTTGACCAAGGAAAACCACCATTCACCAAAAATGAAAAATATTCCCCCTCTTTTTATTTGAAGATTTGTAGGTGAAGAAGGATTGAAGATTGATAAAAAGTGCAATTTTACAAATTTGTCAAAGTTGTCAAGCCATAGAATTTTACTTGCAAAATTTGTTTCCGACTTTCCAATAGTAAGATCTGGAGGAATCAAAAGTGCGGATCAAGGAGCAAAGGACTATGAAATCAATTTTTGGACCCCTGTAGTAGGACCCATTTTCCCTATAGAGAATTTTTCTTAGGAGGACGCTCAACAAAAACTTTTGGTGTCTTGTATACATCAACTTACCCTTCTTAGATCTGCTAGAAGTTTGTTGTTTTTTATTGTTTTAATTTTTAATTTTACAATTCAAGTCTCACATTTCATAATTGAGTTCATTTAGTAATTTTATTTTTTCTCTCCAAAATGCATTTTAGGCATATTTACCCCATCTTGTCATAAAAGGAAAATAGCCAAGATCTCTAATAGGGTTGACTCACCTAAGGGTTAAAAATCAATCCTACCTTTGGGGATCTATTTTTCCTAATGAAATAAGGAAGATAGATGCATCACATATTCAATCACCCCATTTTCCTCCATTTCATTTTGGTGAACCCAACATTGTACATCTTAAATTTTGATTTGGAGTTCATTAAAACCCTAGATCTAGAATTTGCATTAATTTGCATTACATTGCATTAGATTTCATTTCATCTAGAATTGTCAAAATTTCATTATTTACATCTCATTTAGGGTTTTAAATTTGTATTTTGCATTGTTTAAAATCTAAAAATCCCAAAAATGCATGCATATTACATTGATTTTGCATAGTACTTGCATATCATTGTATTTTCAGTCATTTACATTAGAAAATTTAGTTACAATTGCATTTCAAAAAGTCACTTTGTTCATCAATTATCACTAATTTCATTTGCATTAGCACACCTAAATCTAGAAAATTTTGTCACTGAAACCACTATCTTTAACCTGAAACTGGGAATTCAAACATTAACTTAGAAATTCAAACTTTGATTTTTTAGATCCTTGATCTAAGAATCATTCACCCTAGCATGAATCAGTCCCTGTATAGGTGTCTTTTCAAAATTTTGGGCATCAATTTGTCTCTTTTTGCATTGTTTTCTTCTATTGTTAAATCTATTTTTTAGTTTTATAAACTAGAAATTTTTGTGCTTTATTGCATTAAGTTCAACTGGTCAAATTGAGTGCATTATTTGAAATCAAAATTAGCATTAAAAGACATTATTTTTTCATGTTTTTTATAGCATAATCAGTAGATTATCTTGTTTCAAATCTGAAAAATTGTAAAATTTTTTTACATACTTGCATTGTGATTCATACTTTTGGGTGTTCATTACATTTTCATAGTTCCCTTTCTCCATTTTGGGTGCACTTAGGTTTGGTGAAACTTGTATAAGCTCGACATCCTGGTGTCCTATTACCATACTTTAGTGAGATGTAGTTCAAGAATCATGACATCTTGTGCTACTACATCCACTATGGATCTTGAGTTTTCCAACTCTTTCACTCATAGTATTGATACTAGTCAACCCATTATTGACCATAGCTTTGATACCACATTTCCCATGGCCACTTTACCCACAACCAATGTAACTGATGTTGACACAATAGTTGCTAATGTCCCTCAAGAAAATTGAAAACAAATGGATGAAGCCTTAGAAAAATACCTTCATCATTTTTAGTATCAAACTTCCCTTAATTTTATTTGTCTCGTTTGATATAAATTTTGCTATCAAATACCTTGAAACACTTAATAGTAGGAATTCTTCCACACCATAGCTCATAGGGGGTCTCAGTACAATTTTCTCTTGCTTGAATTCAATTGAACACATAAATAGTAATGTGAATAGCTTCTCTCTAGTAAACTTCCGGTAGACCAACTTTAGTAATCATTGATCTAGCAGCTTCTTGAATTGTTTTGTTTTCCCTTTCAACAACTCCATTCTATTGAGGAGTTCTTAAAGTAGATAATTTTATTTTTATTCCATGAACTTCAAAAAACATATTAGACTAATGGGAGGTGAATTCACCACCTCTGTCAAACCTTAAGCATTTTATTCTCAAATTTACTTCATTCTCAACCATAGCTTTGAATGTCTTGAATCTATCTAATGCATCAGATTTCTCTATAAGAAATGTAACCCATTTATGCCTAGAGTAATCATCAATCAAAAGCATAAAGTACCTTTCACCTTGTAGAATTCTCACTCTTATAGGACCATAGAGATCTGTATGGATTAAATCCAATAGTTTGATATGATATTGTTTCTTTGATATGAAGTTGTTTCTTGCTTTCTTTCCAAATTGGTAATTCTTGCAAATAGCATTATAGGCTTTGTAATCCTTGGAAAATCTCTCAAGTATTGTACTATACTAATCCTCGCTAGGTTATCAAAATTCATATGGCACATTCTCTGATGCCATAACCAACTATCATTAATCTAAATCATAAACAACATCCATCAATTCCTTTAAGTTGGTATATATTTCCTTCAAACTTCTTTCTTGTAGCAATCATTGTTCTAGATCCTGTACTAATTTCACATCTCTCATCCTTGAATACAAGATTATATCCTTTACTACACATATGTATAACACAAGAGATTATTCCTTAAGCCCTTAACATAATACATACATCATCAGTATTATGCTTGCCATCAAAACTTACTAAACGTATCCCACAAATCTTAGCACCAATATCATCTCCAAACATAATTAAAGCTCCATCATATTTTTCAAGTTTAACAAACTTACTCTTGTCATTGGTCATGTGATGTGAAAAACCACTATCAACAACCCAATAGTTCTTTTCTTGTTTGGCATGTAGGGTAGAGATTATAGTATCTTCCTTTTTATCTTTCTCCTTCTTCAGAGGACATCCTTTTACCTATCTTTTAGAATTAGTATAAGTAGGTTCATCTTTTATATCCAAGAGCAAGCATTCATTGTCATGAAAATCTCCATAATCAGAAATACTAGCATCCTCCTTCACATAATATGCTATGTTGGTATTTTTACCTTTGTTTTCTTTCTCAAATGTTTGTTTGTTCCTCTTAGCTCTTTTCGACACCTCGAAGCATAGTGACCTATTCCTCCACAACTAAAGCATTTAAAGGGTAACTTACCTTCATACTTGTTGGAGAATTTCATCATTTTTCTCACAAAGTTAGCTTCTACTTCATCAATATTCTCTTCATATGGATCTTTAGCTCTTGTAGCCCTAAAAGAAATTTTTGATTTGGATCCATTTCTCAAATTCAAATTTCTCATTTCATAAGATGTTAGAGTTCCCAATAATCGATCTTTAGTGTAGGTATGGTAGTCTATATGTTCTTCAATATCAGATACCTTTTCACTATATGTATTAGGGAGAGTCTTAAGAATCTTCTTTACAATCCTAGATTCATCTACTATAGCACCAGGTCCTCGCATTCCACCTACCACTTCATCTACTCTTTGTACATAGGATTTAATGTTCTCATCTTTAGACATATGTAGGAGCTAAAAATGTGTTTCCAAATTCTACAACTTTTCTTCTTTGACCCTTTCATCTCCTTCATTCACCTTTTCTATAGTGTCCCAGACTTCTTTAGCAATCTTAAGATTTTTAAATTTAATCAACTTGGAATATACAAGGCTATTCTTCAAAATGAACCTCACCTTATTGTTCGCTACATGCACTTTTATTTCATCATTTGTACTTAGGCCATTAGCAAGAGGAGTCTAAGCAGTCTTGTAGGATTTCTCTATATCATATCCATAATACTCTAGATATTCTTCCATCAGTATTTTCCAAATAGCATAATTGGTTCCATCAAACTTTGGATACTCAAAAGTGATTGTACCTACCATCTCGAACCTTCCTTAAGTGGTTAAGATCCTCTCCAAGGAACCAAGATTTGATACCAATTTTTGAACAAGACAATTGAGATGAGTGGTGAATCAGTTGTGACTAATTTAACCTTTACAAACTTTTACTAGAAAATGGATCAATCAAAAATCCTGTATTCTACTAAAATGATTAAACTTTAAGTGCAAAGACAAAAACTGAAAACACATCAAACATACACAGTAACACCAGATTTATGTGGAAAAACTAAAAGGGAAAGACCATAGTATGGATGATCTCACAATATATAGAATATTAAAACTAATTACAAAGGCTCACTACTAGAGTAGGCTCCCTGCCAAAATAGGACTCACTGTCCAACAAGGGTTAACCACCTGGAGCGCTCACTACCACACATATACAAAGAAGATAGAAGAGATATGTTACAAAGAGAAGACAATCTCAATGCAATAGAGATTTCCACCATGATTCACTCAACCACTAGCAGACATGCATGAATGATAGATTACACCTTCATCTCACTACATCCAAAAACTCAACAATTAGATTTTGCTCTGATCTACCAAACTCACATGACATACACACTATTTCACATCTATCTTGCTCTATTTCTTTGCATACCTTTCACCGATATCTCATCCTGTATTTATACCATCTTCAACTTTCAAATATATCCAAAGTTGGTCGTACATCATTTAAACTCAAATTAGGTTGGCACCAAAAACATAATAGGGTGGAATTAGAATGAGGGCGACCTAGACACACTTCATTAACTTTGAAAGTAGTGTTTAAAACAAGGTCAACCAAACCAATGTAAAAAACATAGAGCAATTGAGCACACACAACCCTTAACACAATCCAATATTTTCAGACAACAAAATTATCTTCAACATGATTATAATAGCTTAACTCTAGAATCGTAAGTCATTAGACTCAACCAAGAAGAAATCCAGAGAAACTATATTTCTCCCAAAAATTAGCCAGATACCCTAAAAATAGAGTTTACAACTTGTGAACATAACTTGCACTGTACAATGATATAGAAACCAAAAATTTGGATATAGCAACTTTCATCAAACATATGTGATCAAAATATCTACCCACATGAACATAGGAGAAAATCTCAGAGCAAAACCTAGAGCAACCACAAGATATCTGCAACCCTTTCTTTATTACAATTTTCTCAATATCCTCAACATATACAACCAATAACCTACAACCATGACATCAATGACAACAACAACTAGTTGATAGCCAATTAACTAGTTGAAATTAATGACAAAACCTTCATTCTTGAAACAAAAATGTCATATTATTCTTCCACTATTCTTCTCTTTAATGAAATTCTCCCTCATTGAACTCCTTGGAATACATAACTGATTTCCTTGAACAAAATATCTTCCTAAATGGAATAATCTAGCCACTGAATCCTATTTGATACTACTAGTTCCTTACATGCTTTCTATTCTTCAAAAAATTAGATCATCCTCATACATGTGTTGTAGTTCTTCAAAACCCAATACTTCTATCTTCATTTTTGTCAACAAACTATTTCTCCTACTCAATGCATCTACAAATTTATTTGACTTACCACTCCTATGCTTCAACACAAATGTATAACTCTGCAAGAACTCAACCCATATCATAAGTCTCTAGTTCAACTTACTTTTATTGTTCAAATACTACAAGGCTTTATGATTAGTGTACAACACAAACTCCTTAGGCAATAAATAATGTCTCCAATTCTTCAAGGCTTGAACTATGGCTTAGAACTCTCGATCATAAACTAAATATATCCTTTTGGAACCATTCAACTTTACACTAAAGTAAGCTACTAGTCTCCCTTATTGACTCAACATTGCTCCTATTGCATTTCCACTGGCATCACAGTCAACTTGAAATACTTTTTCAAAATTAGGTAATTCTAAGACTAGTTGCTTTGTCACCTTTTTCTTTAGCATTTCAAAACTTCTTTTTGCTTTGCATGTCCACTTAAATTCCTTCCTATCTCCTGAAAAATTGTTTCTATCATGGGTTTGAAAATGCTACAAAATATCTTAATGTATTTCTGGTAGAAACTTTGCAGCCCATGAAATGATCTTACCTCCCCACTATTTACTAGTGTAGGCCACCCAACAATTACTCTAACCTTCTCAAGGTCCATCTTCAATCCTTTAGCAAAAATGAAAAATTCCAAGTATACCAACCTTTTCTTCATAAATCTACACTTCTTGATGTTCATCAGCAAATTTTCCTCCCTTAGCCTCTATAATGCTTGTTTGATGTGCCACAAGTGTTTTTCTCTAGTCCTACTAAAATTTAGAATATCATCAAAATAAACAATAAGCAACTTACCCAATAATTTCTTCAGTACCTTGTTCATCAACCTCATGAAGTTGGTAGGTGCATTGGTTGATCCAAAAGGCATCACTAACCATTGATACAACCCTTCATTAGTATTAAATGCAGCCTTCCATTCATCTCCTTCTTTGATTTAGATTTGATGATATCCAATCTTTAGGTCAATCTTTGTGAAATAATTTTCTCCACTCAAAGAGTCTATAATATCATTCAACCTTGGAAATGTGAATCTATACTTGACTATGATCCTATTGATTACTCTTGGGTTTTTACACATCCTCCACTCTCCATATTTCTTTTGTGACAGTATAGTGGGTACCACACATGGGATTAAGCTCTCTCTAATCAATCCCTTCTTCAACAATTCTTGTATTTGTCGATTTAGCTCCGTATTTTCTATAGGTGTCATCCTATGTGTTTCTTTGTTAGGTATAAATGCTTCAAGAATTAAATCTATGTGACGACTGATGCTCCAAACTGGTGTTAATCCATCTATTACATTCTCTGATATGATATATTGATATTATATTAATAGTTCTGCTACTTCTGTGTACGATGGATCTCCTCCCTTTGTGGTATAATTTGTTGCCTCCTAGTTACTACACTTCTTTGGAGTCAATGTAAAAGACATTTTCACATGCCTCAATCCTTCCAAAAACTTTCTTCCATCTAACAAACATATTCTGGTAGTGCCACAAACTTCTATTTTGTCCTCTTCTCCAAAAGGTATCAATATATGCATTTTTCCATTTATAGTCATAGTATATGTATTCTTCCTTCCATCATGAATTTCTTACCTATCATATTGACATGGTATTCCTAAAAATAAATGGAATGCATCCATGGGAATAAAATCACACAACACTTCATCATTATATGACCCTATATGATATTTCACCAAACACTACTTACCAATATCCTCTATTCATCCTGAATCCATGCTATCGTATAGGGCTTTGGATATTTCAACCTCTTAAAATTAAACTTGGTTACCATGTCTTTTGAAACTAAACTATCCATACCACCACTATCAATGATAACTTTACATACCTTTCCTTTGGATTTACACCTTTTCCTGAACAAATTCTTCCTTTGTAGTGGTTCCTGATTCACTTATTTATGCGTAGAAACTCTCCTCATTACTAATGACTTCTCTAGTTTCCCAACTAAACTAGGATATACAATAATTTCTTCATCCACATAAGTTATTCTTCTAGTATTCTTAGTCCTTTTGCTGGTACTTCCCTAATAAAATTCAAATGTTCTATCTCCTTTTCCTCCACACTTGTAACAAGTTCCTTTGGATGGTCTCTTCTTAGATCTTCCATCATCTCTCTAATATCTATCATTATGGTAGGAACTTTTGTCCCCTCTTCCCCTATGGTATGAACTATTGTCCTCTTCACTGCGGTAGGATTTCCCATCACTATTTTTCTCCATGTATGGTTTTCTCTCTCTAGATTATGATCTTCCTCTCTAGGGTATTCCTTTTGCACTTCTTAGTCTTTTCTCAAACTTCTTGTTCAACTTTTCCTATAATTTCAATGCAAATTGGTATGCGTCTTCAACTGTTTTCATCTTTACTAGGCTCAACTCTTCTTGGATTTTTTTCTCTCAATCCATTGATGTACCATGCAACCTTATCCTTGCTTGCTTCACTATGTCCATCTCTGATGATCATCTTGTAAAATTACTCATTATACTCCTTCATAGTTTTCTCCTTTGCTTAAAATTTTGAAATCTCTCCAACAATTCAAGCCCTTAATCAGTAGGTATAAATTGATTCTTCAACTTTGTTACCATCTTATCCCACTTTGTGATTTTATCCTTTCCCCTCCTATTCCTATCCAATTGAACTTATTTCCACGAGATTTCAACATATCCTTTCAACTTAGATTTCACAAATCTTACTTTTTCGGGATCTTCAATTTCTTCACACTCAAAGTATTCTTCCATACATTGATTCAATCAATCAATTTCTTAGAGTTTAAATTTCTTGCATAGTTTTGAATTTTGATTCTAGGTCTCTTACCAATCTTGTAAATAGCTTTTAACATCTATACTTGATCTAAATATTATTCTTCTTCTAGGTTCTCTTCATTTTAATTTGCAACATGATCTAATTCATCATTGTTTTCAGCCTCATGTCTAGGGTTTAGACCTCTCCTTCTATATTATTCTACAACATCCAATCGAACTCTCATTAACTTCATCATCTCCAAAATTTCATCCATTCATCTAGCAACATTTTCCTCAATAGGCACTCTTCTCGGTGGCATCTCTTCCCCTCGTATCCAGTGCAACCACCTTGATTCAACAATTTTACTACAAGGTCTCAACTGCCTCACAGTCGGTGCTTGGTTGAAAAAACTTGTAGGCTACCTCAAGTTGATGATCTATTCACCACAAGGAATTCCTTCTTTCCCCAAGGACTCACAAAATTTCTCTAATACCACTTGATGCATTCATAGATGGATGATCCTGAAAGAACTATCCAACCATGTAGCCTAAAGTTCAACACAATGGAAATAACACAATAAATTCTCAAAAACCATGAATTATCATTGATTCAACAACTTGAAATATTGTATGCATCATATGCCATAAGTACAGAATGACTAGGGATCACAAGCCTACCGCAAGGCATTACAAGATAATACAATTGGCAAATGTTAGAAACCAAGATCAGATTTGCAAACCAGAATAGACCTTCCACAGAAGAGAAAATCAGAAAAAGCAGAGAGGTTGCAAAAGGATGTGCAACATAATATTATATGAGAATTCCATAATTACAAGATAATGATTTTCTTTATAAAAGAAAAGATGCATAAACCTAATCTTATCTTGAGCAACAAGATAGCTAAAAGATAAAGATAAGAACCTATAACTTAGGAATTAAATAATTACCTAAGTAAACTTATGCAAATGTGTAATTAAATATTAATTACACCAACACCCCCCCCATAAGTGCAACTTAGGGAGAAGCATATTATTATGCAAATATCAGTCCCGGCAACAAGGCCTAATCAGGTACTCATTTACAAATGCAATGATGAGGTAGAGAAGGAAAACCCAATGGGACAAAGCCCCCTACAATGAGATGACTATTGCAGAGAAGCATTGGAAGAACACTGTGGAGTAACACTGGAACCACAATCTGACAAGCAAGGAAATATACTTTTGTCTACAACTGAAACCAAAAATAGAATCATAATGTGACAGTAGACCCGATGCCACGAAACACTGGAAAACTCACAAACTAGAGTAACCTTGGAATCTGTGAAGCAACAGTAGATGAAATGATGACAAAATCTAGAAGCTGTGTATCTCGATGTCGATGCCAAACTGTGACTAAAAATCTTCCATGGGAAGGAGTACCAAAAATAGACTCTGGAACATTAACCATAAAAACATGGCCCTCAAACTGAGAAGGATCTATATCAATGCAGATCAATAACCATAATCTCTCAACAGAAGTGTGAACCAATGAATCTGACATGTGTCAAGGAATAGCAAAAAAATTTGGCCAAAAGAACAAGGAGACCAAATAACCCATGTGAGTTGCCATCAAAACAAAATGGATATGGTGATAAAAGTGAAAACTACACTCTAATCAGATTTATTATGCAAGAAACCCCCCTGAATGGAACTTTATCATAGTTCATTTATTACAATAACCCGGTGATTTTAAAAGGAGAGCATACAAACATGCATAAATAGAAAAATCAAATAGACCTCAGATCTGTGTAGAGGACTGAATCAACTTTCCAACGCCGCAAAAATGATGAAAAATGGATCATCGAGTCAAAAGATATTCCCTCCGGAGTGAAAACAACATCTGAGTTCAAAGGCCTGCAAAATAAATCTGGAGAAAAATCTGGTAAGAAAACCTACACCACTGGATTGGTGTCAAAATTAGCTTTCCAATGGTACCTCGTTTCTGAAAAACAGAGATCGTATGCAAAAAATATGCCCAATTTGGTGAAAACAACTCCAGAAAGGCCAATAAGGCCTACAGGCAACCCAAGGGGCTAAAAAATTTGCCCCTGGTCCCATTCAGGACTGGGGGGGCGGCTGGGGGCTGCGGCGGAGCCCCTGGTCACCCATATGACCGGCACTGGGGCTAGGTGCATAGCGCCTGGTCCCCCATGGGACCAGAGCCTTTGCTACTGGGGGGCCCACGGGGCTGGCTTGCCGGCGGCGCTTGGGCGGTGGGCACCAGCGGCGATGGCGGGCCGATGGCCACCCGGTGGCCACTCGGTGGTGGAACCAATTTACTCTGGGCATGCTGACACTGAAACCTAGAAATGTATTTTTTAAATATTTTTCTCGATTTTTGAGCTTCGTAACGCGCACTGGGGAGGCCGTATAGCCCCCCAGGCAAAAAAAATTTCCTCCTGGATCAACTGCACCAAAATTGACAAAACGAAGGGCATTTTTAGGGTTTTTGGCCGCTGCGAACGCGATAGTGACCTCCGTTTCTGCCCAAACTACTCCAAAAAATTGGCTACCCCCAGATCTTGCAAAAAATCTCCTAGACTGAAACCCTCACAGATCTGGCAAATGATGGCCAAAATCTACAAAATAAAAGTCAATCCTGACTTTCTCCAGTGCTCTGAATCCAATGGTGAAGCCCGATCTGATCCAAAACATCTCATATATGAACTCAAGGCATGATATCCTCGAGGAATCCTGAATGAACCCTACAATGATTTTCTCAAAAATATGAGAAGGGGTTGCAAATCAAGGCTCTGATACCATGTTAGAAACCAAGATCAGATTTGCAAACTAGAATAGACCTTCCACAAAAGATAAAATCAGAAAAAGCAGAGAGATTGCAAGAGAATGTGCAACATAATATTATTCAAGAATTCCATAATTACAAGATAATGATTTGCTTTATAAAACCAAAGATGCATAAACCTAATCTTATCTTGAGCAACAAGATAGCTCAAAAGATAAAGATAAGAACCTATAACTTAGGAATTAATTAATTACCTAATTAAACTTATGTAAATGTGTAATTAAATATTAATTACACCAACAACAAAGGCCTTATTAGAACTATCAAAACTATCCTAAAACAACCGAGCTATTTCCTAACTACTTTAACTACTGAATCCACTTCCAATGGATTACAAATGATCTTAAATATGAACCTCAAGCTTCATTTATGACCTGTGTCATCCTCAAGGGCTTACAGCCCTAATTCAAGATCAAATGTGTAGGTCAGCCTTCAAACATGAGAAGATAACCCATCGAGAGATGGAAAGGTATTGTAGATCTCTTAGAAAGATCCCCTAGACCAAAAATGCCTTGTATGATGTTTCATTTATCTCTGCACATTCTAAAAATCATCTGCACATCTAGCCTGGACCAAATAGGCCCTAAATGCTCTAATAGAGAATTGACAATGAACTTTTGAGAGCAATAATCTTTAGAAATCAAATTCAAATTACCTAAAATTAGGATATGTTAAAAATGGCCTCATGTAGAATCTATATCCTACTTCGCGAGCTGAGAAATGATAATGTGGTAAAACATAGAAGAAACTACTGAGACAACTACAGACTGAACAATAAGAAAAGAAATGTTTTTGGTTGATACAAGATTGATTTACAACTAGGGATTCTCTTGCATTACCTGTGAATGAACATTTTCCATTCATCACACAAAATGAGTTCCTATAAGATATGGGATAAATTTCAGAAGATGCCTCCATGGTTTTATTTGAATATTTTATTTAGACCGATTTCTTAGACTTGAAGCTAAAATGTGACTTCAATAAATCAAATCATATGTTTGTAGATGGTAATATTGAGCAAAGGACTTATGAGAGATTCAAGTTGGATGTTCAAACCAAATATGAGGGAAAATTTTATGATGCTGTCCTATTTGGTGTAATATGAATGTTTTAAAATTTCAATTTAACTAGGTAGCCATTTAATGGAGCATGACAATAAATTTGATAAGAGATGTCACACTAATTATGAGTTTGATTTATTTGGTGAGTGTGATATATATTTTCCACATGATTATATATTTCAATTAGTATTTGATATCAACGATCAAATTGAAAAAGATAACATTGACTATTGCCAATTCAGTGATATGATGAAAGATGTTAGTGGTAGTATCCATGAACATGCAGTTTGTGATTGTGCTTTCATATCAAAGTTTGAAAAATCATTTGATAATAAAGTGTTTGATAGGGGAAATATTGTTTCTTCAATTTTGGGAGATGGGGGCCACCAAATGAGGTTTGAAGTGTGGGTTTCAATGCATCATAGATGAATAGTTATAAAGCACCTAATGGATTTGGCATGTGGTATGCACCCCAAAGACATCTAGAATCTCACCATGCTTTGCTAAAGCATGCATCCTTGAACAAGAGCCATTATTGGAACCTATAAATTTGGTTAATTTACAATACATAATTGTCCCCAAATTAGCACTAGAAACCTAATTTTAGGCCTTGTGGCATCCAATTGGCCTGAAAATTTTTGACATTAAATTTTAAATCTAAAGTTGTTCATGAAAATATCATTGGTAAAAGGTTTTATAATTCACTGATGGTGTGCCTACCATTGTGGATCCCAAATGAGTTTTGGTCAATATTTTAATGTGTCAATGACTTTGAGTGAGTCCATAAGGTCCTATAAAAAATTTCAAATTCTTTTGTTCTAGTAACAACCTAGTTGATCAATTGCCTTCAATACCCTTTATCTCTATTTTTGTAGTTGTCAAAGGAGTTTTGAGGATTGAACCAAAAAAATGTTAACTACCTTGTCAAAGGGCCTCATTTACAAAGAAACCCCTAAAATTTCATTTTTTGTGCAATTTTTATTGAGATTACAAGGGTCTATGTAATTGATTATGGCCCTCTACAATTTTTTATAGCTCCCAAAGGTTGTATGCATCCATGGCATTGATACCATCATTTGGCTTGTTGAATAATTAAGTTGGTAGTTTCTCATGATTTTAATTTTATATTTTAAATGTGCTTAAGGGGTGAGATAATAGTCTTATAACTTTTAATTACATTTTCTAAAGTCAAGCACATAAAATGGAAAAAATTAATTAGATTTTGTAATGTTTTAATGTTGAAAGTTATTATAAATTTATGTTGGTATTAGGTTTAGAATTACTATCATGTTGGGTAGAGTTCACATAAATTAATTGACAATATGAAATAATGTAAAAGCATTTCCCAGGTCAGAGGGGATTGTCCACATGCCAAGAATACATTTTATTGCAAATTTGAGGAGCATAAATGAATGGAGGTTATGATCAGTTATTCCCATGCGATGAGCTTTCTAAGTATTGGTTGTTTTTATTGTTGATTGGATAGACAAATGTTTGGTGCTAGAATTTATCCTTCATGTGGACATCTCAAATATTATTTACATACTTTATAATCTATGATGTGATGGTGTGCTCCAGGTTTTCTTTTTATCTTCACATGCATTTTGAAAAGAGGATAATACTAGCAATAACGACATTAAAGGACCCTTTGATTATCCACATGGAATTTTTTCCCAACATCACACGATAGGAAGAAGAAACCAAAACAAGTCTACAATAAGGGAAAACTAGGCGATATGTCGAAATGGATTTATTAACATCATTTCCTCTTTATCTTTCCTCTTTTCACTTAATTGATTCAATTAGCCTAGCTAATTAATTAATTGCATCATTTTTGTCTATTTGGCCTAATTAATTAAATTGGGTTAATTCACCTCTTTTCACACTAACAGTTCATCTAATTAAATTAAATACATCAAAATATTTAATTTAATCTCCTAGGCCATCTTATTTAATTAAATAACACTATCTTATTTAATTAAATTTCATTTCATCCCCTCCCCTATTTATTAAATCATCTAATTTAATAAATATCTTTTAATTCCTCTAATTCCCTAATTTCATAAATTAAACCTTGTTTGATTAGCAATTAAACTAATTATTCCTCTAATCAAAGGGAATATTCCCATAGAATATTCTTTATCCTTTTTACATAATTAAAACTTTGTTTTAATTTGTAAATTAACCTTTTTCCTCACCCTAATGGAATATTCTAAGGAGTAGTCCCTCTCCTCCAAGCAACTCACTTAGCTTCAAAATAAAGTTAACCCTTTAACCTTCTAAACAAGCTACCTTTGACCTGTGTGAGTAGGTCAAAAGTGTGTTTGTTTGAGGAAATTGTGAGCCTTTGATTAACTTTCATCATTCATTCTCATCTATTGATGAGAATCCCTGATCCATGCCTCTCATCTCCTTCATCCTAAACTGTTGATTAAGCTTTTTGATCTTAATCACCCATTTCTCATTTGTTCTCCTATAAATAGATAAATATTTGGAGACAAATGGATCCATCTTTGATTGCAAACTTATGTTGTTAAATTTTTCACATACTTTCTTATCTTTTAGTTGGTTTTAGTTCATTTTAATTGCATATTAGCTTCAATCTTTGATTAATGGCTTCTATGCATCCATCTTAGTTTGTAAATAAATTAGGTTTTCATCTTTTAGCATCATTTTAGCTTAAATTAGTTTAGATTAGCTTAGCATTAGCTTAGAAATTGCATAATTAGATCATTTATAGCATAAAATCATGGTAACCTAGATTGCATCATGTTCATTTTCATCATAATCTAGGTTTTCGTAAACAAAAACACCTTGGTTTCTTCAATTCTCTTCCATAGAATCGACTGAAAAATATCACAATCATGGGATTGCTAAAGGGTCTTCGGTCCACATCAACACAACACCAATTCCACAACAGGATAAGTTTCAATAGATTAGAGTAGATGCTTTCTTTAAAGCTTTCATAAATTCAACATGTTAGGTTTTTCGATAAAATGTTTACTTTCAATTTTGATTGATTTATCTTGTTGAGATTAGAATACCCATGGCTCTGTTATGTTTCAATTCTTCATGGATAAAGCATGATTCGGCCCATACCATTATTTTCGATGTCCACATTCTGGCGCTAGAAGGAGGGAAAATTGATCATTTGGTTGTTTTTTAGCTCAAAATCCATGTTCATGTTGTTTTGTAGGTTGTAGAGACGCTCAAACCACAAATTGTGATGTTATTTCAATAGCGTCACATATAGCAATGCCCAAACAATTTAATACAATGACACATATTTAATTTGGTGACGTTGATTTAAATATAGTGACAAGTATTTATATTTGAACTATCGTGAAATGAAAACAGCGACAACCAAACTCACTAGACCGACGCTTTCAAATTTCAAACAACAACGTATTCATTTTTAGTGACACTCATCAAAATAGTGACATAATCATGCTCACTAGTTTTACTGCAAAGCGACGCCCAAATTCACCAGAGCAATGCCCAAATCACAAATTGTGACACATTCGTGTGCAACAACACTCAACCAAGGTAAGAAACTTTGTATTTTTTTTGACATGTGACTTAATTTCTTTTGATTATCTAATCACTGACGGATGTATGACTATTTTTTCATTGTTATATGAATATGGTTTTGTAGGGTTTAAAAACATGTAGAAAAATTGAAGAAATTATCTTCCCTCTTAAAATTCTCTAATTGTAACAAGCGTTCAACACTTTGGGGCAATTATAACCCACTTTCATGCTTTCTTACTTTCAGTTTTAGGAAACGTACTAGCTTTCCATTAGGATTTAAAATGAACATTGAAAGTTGGTTAAAACTAAACCCTCACATCACATCATTCAATTGGACTTAAAATTGAACAAGGAAAACTCATCTTTCAATTGATGCATAAAATGAACTCGTTATTGCTTTGTAGGATAAAATTGACAACTGTTTTCTTTGTTTCATGATTCTTCAAAATTGTTAGTGAGTGTGTATGCAATTATCTCATGTTGTTTGATGATCTTGAGAAACAGAAATATTCTCTAACACTTTTCAAAATCACCTCCACCTTTCATATGGATTAAAATTGAACCATGTGATTGTGAGAAAAAGGCATAGTGCATGTGTTCTCTCTTTGTTCATGTGAATGAAGATCAAAATACTAATTTACTTCCTCACTATTGTTTACCTTTAGAAGGCCTTCCTTGGTGGGGAAAAATACTCACCCCAAGGGAATGACCCAAGTGGTAACGAGCATAATCAAAGCTCTTTCGAACTGCTATACAAATTTTTGGTTGCAAGGAAATTTTTCAATCAACTAAATGATGCATGATAGCTCTCCCTCAGTATCTTTATGATGTGTAAATCCCTTGTTCTAATGGTTGGGAGACCTCTTGAGGTATTTTATCATTTTTTCCTTTGAACTGGATACACTTATTATGAACCCTTGTGTAGTAGCAAAAAATTACTTAATATTTGTTGATGTTAGGAGGCCGGACCTCCAAAGTCGTCCCACATATTTGTGGTTACTAGTAGAGATGAAAATTTTTTCATGGGAGATTCATGAGAAATGAAGCTTGGCTGACCCATAGAAGTGAGTGTCATGGAGGGGATCTAGTGTGGTCAAGGTTCTAATCATCCGCTTTGAATAAGCGCGACTGGAGAAATCCAAGTGGGAATTGAAAAAATATAGCCATTTCTATCCTAGTGTTGTAATGCTTGTGAGTCAATTTTACACTTTGCTTGATTTCAAAATGATCCAAAAACAAACACTCACTATCATCCAAATTTCAAACATTTTGGCATAAATATGGACTTCTTGAGTTAGCCTTGATATTACTGCTTTTCCTAAGGATTTATCCTAAGTGATTTCTAAATATATAGACATCAATCTCAAAGCGACATTTCCCCAAAGACAACATAGGAAATTATGGCTTTGACCTCATGATTTTCACAAAATGGACATTGTAAAAGTTATGATGTTGACATAAACGTCTAGTTTGGAAACATAATAAAGATAAGTGTTTGTGGTAAAATCAATTCACTTAAGCAAAGATAAATTGACAAATGAACCCCACATGACTATTTGGAGACCGCTTGCTCCCATTGAACAACTTGATCATCTAGGTGTTATTATTCATCCAAACTTTGAACTCATAAATGGGGAACAAACCAATCTTATTAGTAGTTTGAGAAGCTTCACTTTTGAACACAAGGAAACAAACACACAGTGGAGAAACATAGCAACCATTTCAGACAAAGAAGAGGAACAATTTGATATTGAAGTTGGAAGGCCCGTATTACCACCTCTCGCATGGCAATAAATATCTTCCTTTCTTCCATATACTTAAACTGTTTTCACATGATCTCATGAAAAATTGGGATCCCTAAACCAAGGTCAATAGGTCCTCATTTTAGACTTAGGAATCTCACTCCAAAAGATTTCAAGAAACACCTTAGAGCACTTCCCAAAAATAAAGGTAGATTGGTGGAAATTTTTTATAGATATGCTTCATTGTATAGTTCAGAGTTATATGCCTTCTTTTTTAGTCAACATCCTGATCTTTTCACATGACATCAAACTCGAATAAATGATCCATCAAATTGTCAAAATTTGTAGGGGAAAATCTCCAACACTCCATTTCAGACATAGGAATCGTAGAAAAAAGTACAATCAAAAGTGGGCCTTAATATTTTACCACAATCATTACACTTTGTTGAGAAACTTTTATGCATGAGCTAGGAGAGCTAGAACTAGTTTGAACATTCCCATCCATCCTCTCATTTTCTAGGACTTGAACATTTTAGGGGTCTAGCATCATTTTCATTAGCTTGATCTTGTAGCTCACTTTACCAAATGATCTCATGCAAAGTAAATATCCCCAAACAAAATTCAACTGGTCATCACTTTAAACGTAGACATTGGAGTGCAAAAGCTATCAACTACTGCATTGAGGCACTCTATGAAAACATAACCAAGTTTTTGGTAAAATTTTATGAACACACCATAAGAAAATATCCTGACATGTACATATTCTTCATGAACCAAAACCATCAACTTTTTGAGGAGCGATAAAATTTTCTAAACCATTGGGTCTTTAGCTTTTGAACATTTTAGAGGTCTAGCATCATTCTCACCACCTAGGTCTTGCCAAAACAAAGGGTTCACTTTAAATCAACATTGGGTCAAACACCTCACTCACCCTTTCATCCAATTTCATCTCCCATCTTATCTCCCTTTGTAAAAATTTGAATACATCAAACATTTTGTGAATTGAACATCAAAATCAAACCACATCACTTGCTAACTTAGCTACTTTTTATGTGGAATGTACCATTTTCCATACATTTATCTAAGTTAGTTATCAATTTTGAACTAGATTATCTTGAAGGTCACAATTCTACCCTAAATATTTCTAGGTTCATTAACATCCTTTATCTCAACATCAAAACATCACACTCAAGTCAAAAATGTTTCCCTGAAATGCTTGCAAAGGTCACTTCCCACATCACCCATCTCTTCATCCCCCACTATCACAATTGCTCCTAAAAGACTTAGAGCATCCCATTTACCTAGATTTGAGTCAACTAGAGATTTCAAACATTACAAAACTCAACACAACTCTCCCATAGCTGACACAAAATTTATGGTAAAGAAAAGATCACGACACAAGAGAATCATGGAGAAAACCAAAGTTACATTTACCTCAAGTGATCCAAATCCTTTAGAATTTGATCCTAGAAGTCATGTTACTCTGTCACAACAACCATCATCTCCTTTAGGACCATATGAGATCAAAGACGTCACAAATAACCCATTTGAGCTTACAAGGGAAGAAATCTTGGACATCATGCCTTTGACAGTATAGCTCCTATCTCACCAACATTTGTAGCACACAGTTTAACACGGTATTTCACAACTCCATCGCAAGGGCTAAATCAAACTTACATACTTAGTCTTGCAACAAGCCTTGCTAAAGAATTTGGTCACACGTCACCATTTGAAAGTACTATACTTGTGGGTACCCTCGAAACTAATCCTCCACCTCCCATCATCGCTTGGACACCTACTTTCGATGCTCCTCCTATTCCTAAAATTTGTAAAAAAATACACACACCGCTTGAACTCCATTATTCCATCACCACTTCAACATTTTTGGGACACCCTTCTTCATCCACGCCTATGAGTACCACAAGTATGCCTACCATCATGCAAAGCAGTGCAACCCAAACATCTCAAAACAACATGCAAGGCCATGTAAATATTATATCATAGAACCAACCCTTAAAGAAAATAGGGACATCTATATTTGACCCATTGGTGGGTTCATCCATGCCATCTACAATTTCTACACCATCCACCATCAATCCACCTCAAAAAAATCCCTTGGTTACAAGTTCATTCAATTCAAGAAGTACCTTGATCACCAATCCTTTATTTACATCTTTAGCACAAGGAAATCCTCAAAATGCATGATAAGGGAATCTTTTCAATCAGTGGACTCAAGGTTCTAGTGTGTCATTTCCATTATAGAATTTAACGACATCATTATCTTTTCGTACAGTTCCCTTTACTATGCTAAATCAATTAGGACCTTAAACATGCATTCCTCCACCTCATCTACCATCTTACAAGGAATGTTAAACCAAGGGAACTCTCCACCTCTCACCAACACTTTGTTGCCTATTTCAAACATCTACCCATCACAGATGTCCCAACAATTACCCAATCCAACATTGTAAGCACATGTATTAGCCTTACAACAAGCCCAACAAGCCTATCAAAAATCTATCCAACAACAACAACAAGAAGCAGCTTTAGCCCAACAACAATAGAAAGCACAACAAGTAGCTTTACCCCAACAACAACAAAAACCACAACAAGTAGCTTTAGTCCAACAAAAATAGCAAGCACACCAAGAATCTTTAGCCTAACAACAACAACAACAAGCAAGCAAGCAACATTAGCCCAAAAACAACAACAACAACAAGCGGCCTTAGCAGCACAACAAGCCACACAACAACAACAACAACAACAAGCAACTTCATTTGCACAACAACAAAAACAAGCCTTAATATTGGCATATGGCCTCTAGTGTTGTCATTGATGACAACCTAAGTCATTAATCTGGTCCGCAATTTAGTATTTGTCCATACCAATAGTTAGAGTGAAGAACAGAGTATTACCGAAAGATAAAGTGAAGAATAGGGTATTCGGTTAAAGTTAAGTTTGACAATTTGTATGCTTCACCGAATTATCAGTATGAGTCATGGATCTTGGGGAAGGTTGTTAAGCATCTATAATATCTTATTATCATGTTTTGTGTCATCACATTTATCGGCGTATGGATTAGGAGATCTGGTAGGATGATTTTCTATTTATCAACTCACGAAGGCTGACCAAGTGAATATAGCATGTCATGGATATTCAAGGTATAACCATTCAATGAATTTTGTGCTTGAGGATTTTTTTTTGGGCCCTCACCATGTTGTGGCTAACTTTGATGGGTCTGCATTAAATGTTGTTCATGGATTGAGCCGACTATTGGGAAATATTTTATATTTTGATGTAGTCAACATATGAATGAAAAATATTTAGTTGCAGATATATAAGTGATCATTTGAAGTTCGAATATATGAAAATGAGCGATGATGTATGTTCAAAGTATATAGTAGCAGTGAAGTATGATTTATGCACAGATAGATTTGTGCATGAAAGGGTTTTTGAGATGTGAATGTTAACAGGAGTAGAAGAGAAGAATTAGATAGAAGGTCATAAAAGCGATAGATTGAGCTTCACCAGAACTATACTCAGGCATTTGCAAATTCTACTTCATAGTTCATCTAGACTCCAATAACTTTGTAAATATTTTGTAAGATAGTGATTCGTCATTTGTATTTGAGTAGTGAGCTCTAGGAAGTGTGCCTGAATGCATGTGCATTCCCTTTTTCTCTATACTTTTAACAGAGTATAAATATGTTCTTGCATCTTTTCTTTTGATTAAGTGTTGTACTTAGTTTAAAGATCTAGTTTATAAAGTTAAAGTTTTGCAAAACACTAATTCACCCCCCTCCCCTCTCAGCGTTCCTTGAAGTCCAATAATTGGTATCAGAGTTGAGTTCCTCTTAAGAATTTTAATAGGTTGAGGTGGATCTTGGAAGGAAATGGACTCTGGTGGTCATCAACAGTAGCTTTTTGTGGCACTTGATGATCTTGATCAGTCTAAAGTAGAAGTCCTAGAATTGAAAGCAAGTCTTAAGGATGTTGAGAAATCCATTCAATCACTAAAAGAAAAAATCAATGAATCAAGAGAAAAGAGAAAGAAACTTTGTGATCAACTTAAGCAAAAAGAAAATAAAAGCATGGAATATTTTCACCTGAATCAGACCTTGAAGGAAACAATTGAATAATGTGAAAAGATTTCTAGAAATAATGCTAACCTTAAGCTTGAGATGGAATGTATGGTGATGAAGCTAACTAAGGAGATTGAAGGAAGAAAGAAGAATTGAGAGAACCTTGCTCAGTCCTTAAAAGAAAAATCTGATGAATGTAGCTGAATTAATGGAGGATTCATTCAGCTAGAGATAAAAATGCAACAATCTAGAAATAATGAAGAAGAGCTTGAAAAATAGATTGTTATTCTTAGAGATGAGATTTATACTAAAAATGAATACAAAGAGAAGTTTAAGATCATTTTTTCTAAGTTTGATGAGATGACTGAAGGACAAAAGAATGAAAATTACAAGTGAGGCCTTGGATATGAAAAAGGAGAAAGCTTTGGATCTGAACAAAACAACTTCAGGAAAAGAAATCAAATGAACAAAGGTGGAAGGTATCTGGTAAGACAACCTAATGCTCAAAATTTTAATGGATACTAAATTTCTTGTAATAAATTTGGTCATATGGTTGTTCAATGTAGAAATAAAATGAATTCAAGTAGTCCATCCTTCTTCAATCATTGTTTTAGTTGTAATAAGTTTGGTCATAAGTCAATTGAATGTAGAAGAATATCAAACAACTCTCTTAGTATAAGGAATGTTAAATGTTATACCTTTGGAAGATTTGGACATATTGCTAACCAATGTAGATCAAGAGGAAATCAATGGAATGACTGGTCTAGATAAAGAAATCTTGTGTTACAATTGCAACAGATATGGTCACATTGCAAGATTCTGCAAGAACACAAACATGGATAGAAGAGGTATGGTACAAAGGAAGAAACTCACAAAAATATGATAAAGGAAAAGGGAAAGTGACTGTGGAAGAAATAAGAGATGAGATGAAGAAAACTTGGGTCAAGAAAAGTCCCTCTTATGTCTTAGAAAAAAAGACCCTTTCCTTTAGTTGAGATAATTCATGATAAATGGACTAAATGTGGTCTTAATTTAGGTGTTGTGAAGCATTTTATGCATCCACACTAAGTTTTGGACCTTTATAAATTGATCATTTATTAAATATTGAAGTATTGTGAATGTGTTGTGAAGTGTTGTAAAACATTTCTACATTATTCTAGACTCTATTTAATACAATTCACTTAAAAATCATCATTTGACACATCAAAAAGTCCTATTTTGAAGTGTTGTTAAGTCTTGTAATCAATATTCACGCTTTTCTAGGCATTTCCCCCTTATTTACACTTTTCTTATGTCTTGTTGGACCTGCTTATGCACTCATAAGGTTTATTTAAGTGTATTTTTGAATGATACCCTGACACAGAACATTAAATAGAATTTAATTCATGACACTTTAACACACCCTCAAGGTGGGACCCATTCGCCAAGGGTGGCGAATGAGTCCACCTTGACACAAAAATCAAAATAATTTCAAATTTCTTTAGGGATTTATTCAATCTTGCACTTGATGTCAACTTTTGATGATGTATATTCGGGTACTAAGACACATGAATTGTATAAATAAGCTACTTTCACCTCATTTTACATACATCAAGCATCTAAGAATCAACTCATTAACACATCTCTCTCCATTCATCATTTATTTTCTCAAACAACTTAGGGATTCTTTGTTACAAGTCTTCAAGTTAGCATTCCAAGATATTCAAGGCTGATTCTATACAATTTGTTGTAGACCAACAAGATCAATCATCATTTCAAGGTAAATTACTCCATTGTTGCATGATTCATTACTTTGTTTCATCATTTTGGATTAATTTCCTAAATGAGGTTTGACCAAGGCAAACCCCCATGCCTTAACAATCAATGTATTTTTCTTCTTGTGTTGTTTGTGTGTAGATTTAGGATCCTTTGGAGCTTGGAAATCATTGAAGATTACATTTCTAAGTTGTTCAACTCTTTTCCTCATCATTCAAGCCTATTCATCGAATAAAAGTCACTTTTAGACCCGTTCCTAACATTTTCTAAAGCAAACACCTATACAAGGTCGATTTGCAAATTTGAAGCTATAGATTCCATTCTTGATTTTTTAGATTCTTGAAGTTGGACTGATTTTCCATGCATGGTGAATGATTCCCTGAAACATAGATTTTTGGCTCCTACTTGCTTTCTATCTCTCCTCGGGTTTTCCACCTAGAAGGAAAAAAGTGAGCCAAAAATGCTAGTGTTCATTCAAGATTAGGATGGGGAAAAGGGGTTTTAGGTGTGTGAATGTGATTCTAATGTTGTAAACTAAATGACAATGCAAATTAAAGAATGCAAACTAGTCTAATGCAAAAGTGCTGAAAAACACATAATGATATGTGAACATGAACTAAGAACTAAAGAAGAATGAACAAAAATAGATGGGATTGAACAAGACTTATCTGGATGACTGAAGATGACTGAAAATGACCTTTGAAATGTTGTAAATGCTGATCTGCAAACCAAAGTGGACTCATTTTCCACCTATGGCAAATCAGTCCATGTTCAGGTTAAAATTGTCGAGAACGAGTTCCAGACTACCGGGAGTTGATATCTAATGAAATCAAGTTTTAGGCGTATAGGATGGACTCATTCTCCATGCATGGTGAATCAATCCAACTAAAAAAATCTATAAAATCAGAGGAAAGTTCTATGGAGTTAGATCTGAAATTCTACCTCCTATAGGACTCTGCTTTTGAAACTAACAGATACGGGTCTAAAACTAATTTTTTACTTGATGAACAGACTTGAATGAAGAAGAGAAGAAGTAGATGACTTTGAAACACAATATTCAATGATTCCAAGCTCCAAATATCCTAAATCTACAAACAAACACACAAGAAGAAAAACTATTTGATCGTTAAGGCATGGGGGTTTGCCTTGGTCAAACCCCTTTTAGGAAATTAATCGAAAATGATGAGATAAATGAATAAAAAATGCAATAATGTAGTAATTTACCTTGCGATGGTGATTGATCTTTTTGGTCTACAACAATAGATGAAGAATCAGTCTTTGAATGCACTAGACTACAAGCTCGAAGACTTTTAATGAATAAACTCTAAGTTGCTTGACTTGAATGAGATAATAGATGATGAATGGATAATAAGAGATGTGATAATGAGTGGATGGATGTAAAATGAGGTTAAAATAACTTATTTATAGATAAGTGTGCATTAGTACCTGATTATACTATATCACAAGTCAACATATAGTGAAAATAAACTTTAAATTTCAATTTATTCCCGCCCAAAAGTCAAAATGGCGTCCAGATTGGACTCATTTGCCACACATGGGAAATCAGTCCACTTGGATTTGAATCATTTTCCAAGCATGGATAATGGGTCCAACATGAGCCATTCTGACACTTAAGAGGCTTAGGAATTAGGAAATAAGGTTTAAATTGCAACTTTGTCAGGGATTTGATCAATTAAAGCCTCAAGATGCACAATATTGATTGAAATAGGTCTATTAATGATGATATAAATATCAAATAGGGCTTGGGACACATAAATCAATGTGAAAGTGTAATTAAATTCACTTTACAACACTAAAATAAGGTCCACATAGCCTAGGAAGGCACAAGAACCAATGTGAATGCATAAAATACACAACACTAGTTTATCATTAAATTTAAGTTGCAAGCCTTCTAGAATGATGTGATGATGTATTAAAATAAATTTTATAATGCTGAATTAGGAAGAGATAGTTTTATTGAGGCTAGAAAAGCGTGAAAGTATCTTACAAGACATCAATAAACACATTTTAGCTAGTGTTGAAGGGTCCAAGACCTAGTGTGGATGCATAAAATTCCTCACAACACCTAAATCAAGATCACATTTAGTCCATTTATCATGAATTATCCCATGTCAAGAAAAAGGGCCATTTTTCTATGGCACATTTAGCCCCCAGTTTAGTGAGAAGATGAATCTACTTCAAACTCACACTAAAGTAGACATTCAAGAGAGATTCACATATATTGATACATATGACAAAGAATAACAAAGATCAAGGAGGTTGCACAAGCCCCTAGGATCAAAGATCCTAAGTGAAACCGTCAAGATACAAAATCACACAAAAGCGAGATGAAAAGAGGGATAAGATGAAAAAGATGTTCTCACTCTAGGCCAACAGAGCTTTCAGTGGTTCCATGAGGTGAGAAGGTCCAAAAACATAAAGAAAATGAAAAGAGTAACATACACTAGTTGGCATGTACTCACAAACATAAAAGGGGAAAGTCACGTTGCTAGTTGGGCTCTCCATCATGCCAAAGTTATACCTCCTGATAACTTTAACAAGGCACAAAAGATTTTCGAGGTCCATGATGTAAGAAAAACTTCGTATGCTTGACACCATAGAGAAATGTAAGGATTGATCAAAGGGATTTGTTGTTTTCATGTAAGGTATCATCTTAGGGGACATCATGCTCAATGTCTCCAAAAAAGGATAAGTAAAAGAAGTATCATGCTCTTGGAGGAAATCAAGCCTAATAGATCCACCAAGAAAAAGACTCATTGCAAGAAGAAATAAATCACACAATGAAATTTAATTGGTGATCTATGCCCCCACTTTAAAGCAGTTGTGAGCACCATTATGAAGAGCAATTTCTTTAAAGTAGAAGAGAAAGAAGAAGACATGAGAGCTAACTTGGAAAGCCCTATGCCAATTCATATGTTTCCAATAAGCTACATCATGAAAAGAGAATAGTATGTCAAATGCAAACCAACTTAAGACATGTCATCCACATCTTAAGCTTGCTCTTATGTAATCATGAAAAGTTAATGACTAGCCAAAGAAGGTAATGGAAAATGACATACAAGAACAAGGCTACACAACCCCTTGCCCCCACTTAGTGCAAGACAAAGGTGAGCCAAAAGATGGATGAAATGTATGCAAGAGTGAAAATCAAGAGGAAGTAGATGCCCCCATAGAGGGAAGCATACCAAAGTCCTGAAAATATTGTATTTTACAGCTCAAAGTATGACATTGATTAGTGGAATGAACATGAACTATATGAAATTTGCAAAAGAAGGTCTTGTCAGAACATTTCTTACGAGTTCTAGGAGGGAGAGTGATCAAGTGCTCTTTGAGGAGTCTCAACAAGATACCTTCTTGATAAATGGTAGAAGAGGAAGGTACATCTTGCTTAGTAATGGATGTCATACTTACACAAACTGTGTTATTATATTGTGAGATTTTGTGTCTCATGATAGGAAGGTGTAAAATCTAATATATTCGAATCATGAACATTTTGTGGGATGACTTGGACATTAAGCGAAGGTGTAGTGGTTTGCTGCATAGTTAAAAAATGATGTTCAAGACTATTAGACGAGAATGATGATTGAGGAGAGTGTTGTGAGATAGTATTTATGTTGAATGAAGGAGAATAACCAATACCATGAGTTGTTTCACTTAATTCTTTCTTGGTAATTTTCATAGAATAAGCAATAGTTTCCTTGCAAGGATATTTGGATGGGTGATCATAAATTCCTAACATCTTTTTTATAGCCTCATCATTATCAACATATTCTAAAAAAGGTGATATATTCGGATCAATCAACTCAGGATTTTTGATGACAAGTTTGGGTTGAGATTTACTTGTTATAGTATTAACATTCAAAGAGGGTTGTTGAGTGGATTTGGTTTGCTTAGCAAAAGAGTATCCCTATCCAGTTTTGAGTTCTTGCATGTTAGGTTCTATAGGGACACGAATGCCTTGCTCTTGTTTCCCACATCCCTTTCCATTATATCCAAATTTTTTAACAAATTTATAGCCTTTTCCATAAATTTGTTCCATTTCACGCAGATTAGCCAGTGGTTGAAAATATATCTCATCATAACTTGTTGTATCTGTTGCATTTTCATCTAAATTATATGAGATAGAAGTTTGGGAAGATGATTAAGAAGGTTGTGTAGACAGAACAGTTGGTTTATCTTTTTGATTATCTATCTTTGGTGAAAATGTATACTCACCCATAAATGAGGGTGTGAAGTCTAAGGTTCCGCAATCGTCACCAAAGAGTTTAGATACCGAATCCATAGATTCCTCAATTTTGTGTTCAATTTCTATGTTGGATGTGGGAATCAATGTTGTCAAAGGACTTGTAGTTCATTTTTCAAGGTTCAAACAACTTTCAGGCTCGGGGTCTATTTCAATTTGATAAATCTTGTTTTTATAGACATATTTCATTATATGGTGAAGCGTCAAAGACTCTGCATTCATCGCATGAATCCATGGTCTGCCTAAAAGAAGATTATATGAAAGATCATGAGGCATAACATGAATTGGAGTCTACAATGTAACCACCCCAACCAAAATAGGTAAAGTAACTACCCCAAGTAGTTTTTTTGTAATATTATCAAATCCTTGAATAGAAATTGAATCAGGCTTTATTTGTGATCTTTCAACTCTTAAGCAATCGAAGAGATTCACACTACACACATTAAGGCCCGAACCATTATCTATGAGAGTGCATTTGATACCTGTGGTCTCATATTGAGCAATTATCATAAAGGCATAATGTTGATTATGCAACTCCAAAGGAGGGAGCTCATGTTGATGGAAAGTAATGTTAGGAATTTTTTTTGGGATGAGAGTTGCCACATGATTTGGAGTTGTACTAGGAGGAGCATCAATTTTTTTTAAAGAAGAATGAAGAAGATGGTTTTAATTAGGTGAACTTTGAAGTAAATCCCAAAGGGATATTTTGGTAGGAGTATTCTTTAGTTGGTCAATAAGGTCATACTCCTTTGTTTGTAAGAAATAACAAAGATCACAAGGTGGATTAGGTAAAGGTAAAGATGTGGGAGTTGGTTGTGGAGGTTTTGGGTTGTTTTGAGTGTTATACATATGAGCAACATTATCATCACTATATTACTATGATACACCATCATCAAAGGCATGGAAGGTATGTTTAGGTTGATTATTAGGATGACAAGGATGGTCAGGTGGATAAAGAATAAGTTTTGGTTTTGATGAAGGGGAGAAAGGGTGAGTTTAGGTTGATTATTAGGATGAAAAGGATGATCAGGTGGATACAGAATAATTTTAGGTGTACGTTGTGGTTGAATATTGTTAACATCCCTTATCAAGTGAGATTTGTCATTATATTTATAGGGAATGTTGTCATTATCTTGATGTACAATCTCCTCCTTAGAGAGAGAGTTTGTAGGAGAACAAAAAACCATATGTTCATGAAAAAGAGTGCTTGGCTCTTCCATAATAACTTCAACACAACTAAGGGGTTTATTAAGTGTTGAAGATGTTGGACTATGGATAAAGGGGATATTAGGAAAAGGTTGTATTGGATCGGTTGTTTCTAAAGGTGCATTCGCTTGTTCCATGTTGTCTACCATACTAGGAGAGCTTGTAATATGTTTATCTAAGGTTGAAATTTGGAAAGAAGCTTCATCACAAGTAGGGATAGAATCATTGTTTTTCACAATAAAGTTTTTCATAGGTGAAGGAGAACAACTAAAAGTCTCATAATTCTCATTTTCTAACAACAAAGTATCTTCTTCATTACTAGGAGAGATACTAGGTAAAGAGAAAATATGAGCATCAAGATCATTCATGATTTTACTAATGTGTTCCCTAATGTTGTTCAAAATAGGATAAGAAAGGGAAAAATCAAGAAGAAGGTTTTCTATGATTGCATTCTCATATGCTAAAATATCTTCCCAAAGGGTATGAGGAGAAGGACAAGCAAGATCCACATGATGCTTAATGATTGTATCTTTTGTCACTAAAACACTTTCGTTACAAAAAGGAGCGGTTTTGGGAGAAGGACATTGATGATCATCATGAATATCTATGTTTGTATGCTCTTCTATCAAATAATCCACACAAATAGGGGAGAGAGGAGATGAATCTAGGATTTCATCATGATTAGTTAGTGTAATATCCTCTTGTCTAATAAAGTTATGTCTAATAGGAGAGGTAGGAGGAGAGAAACAACTCAGATTGTCACAACTCTCATCAATTGGTTCTTCTAGCTCTAAAGTATCTGCTTCACAAGGGTGAGTGATAATAGGAGAAGAAAAAATGTAAGTGTTATGAGTTTCCAAGGTTTCTTTCACTAAACAAACCTCATCCACAAAAGGAGAACTAGGAGAGGGATCTATAAAGAACAAAAAGAAAGGAGAAAGGACTTCATATTCATATGCTTTTAAGAAAATTTTTACAACACTCAATAATATCTAAAAAGAGAACATGGAAAATAAGAAATAGGGAATACGTTAATGAAAACATGATGGAAAGATAAATCTATGACCTTAAAATGTAATAATGCAAAAATCAAAGATGTAAATGCAAAGTTTAAGTTTTCAGATTTTAGAAATGACAATTGACTAACTAGGAGATGTAACAAGATGTAAATGAAAACTTGAAATTAAAACCATGCATGAAATGAGCTAATTTAGGCTAGATTTAACAAAATTCATTCTATAGAAATGCAACCAGCTATTATATACAAGTTAAGGCACCAATTAGAAGCCTAAAAACCACTTTCTGAATTTTGGAAAATGTTGTTTCAGGTGCTAGAATGGACTGATTCGCCACAGGTGGCGAATGAGTCCAGTATGAACCTTTTACAAGATTTTCAGAGATTTCAGATGGGTTTCTATGATTTTAGAGAGTCAAGACATAGATCTAAAGGAAAAATGCAGAATTATAGTAAATCTAAGTGAATCTAGATGCAAGAAATGCAACCTAAATACTCTTATTATGAATGCAAGATTTAATAGCTAGTATGAAAACCCTAATCCAAACTAGATATAAAATGAAAAGGACTCCAAAATCAGAAAATAAAGTATCCTAAAATTTGGGTTCACCAAAATGAACGATAGATTTTTGGCACTTTAGGGATCTCTCTAACTCTTTCAAGGTGTTTCACTCAAAAGGAGAGAGATTAGGGACAAAAACATACAAGTTCATTCAATTTTTTTTATGAGGGGTGTTGTGTGTGCTAGATGAACTAAAATAAGTGCAATTAATTAATCTAAATGACTGAAAATGAATGAAAAACTAAGATTTATGAAGTGTTGGAAAACACGTTGTGATATGCAAATATGAATAAAATGAAAGAGATCTACATAACAGAAAGAGATGAGTGAAATCAGAGTACACTTGGAAAAACTGTGATGAATTTGGAATGCTAGAAATGTTGAATGATGATTTCACAAAAAGCAGAGTGGACTCATTCACCACCTGTGGCGAATCAGTTCATTTTTTGTCAAAATCTTCTGGAAACATGTTTCTAACTGTCGGGAGTTGATATCTGATGAAATAAATTTTTAGGCCTACATGATGGACTCATTCACCATGCATGGAGAATCAGTCCACCTATAGAAATCTGAAAAATCAGAGGAAATTTCTATGGAGTTAGATCTGAAATTCTGCCTCCTACAGGACTTCACTTCTAAAACTAACAGATTTGGGTCTAAAACTAATTTTTTACTTGATGAATAGAATTGAATGAAGAAGAGAAGAAGTAGATGACTTTGAAACACAATATTCAATGTTTCCAAGCTCCAAAGATCCTAAATCTGCAAACAAACACACAAGAAGACAAACTATTTGATTGTTAAGGCATGGGAGTTTGCCTTGGTCAAACCCCTTTTAGGAAATTAATCCAAAATGATGAGATAAATGAATAAAACATGAAATAATGGAGTAATTTACCTTGCAATGGTGATTGATCTTTTTTTTGTAGCAATAGATGAAGAATCAGTCCTTGAATGCTCTAGAATGCAAGCTCGAAGACTTTTAATGAATAAACCCTGAGTTGTTTGACTTGAATGAGAGAATAGATGATGAATGGATAATAAGAGATGTGATAATGAGTGGATGGATGAAAAATGAGGTTAAAATAACTTATTTATAGAAAATTATGCCTTAGTACCCAATTATACTATATCATAGGCCAACATATAGTGAAAATAAACTTTAAATTTCACTTTATTCTCGCCCAAAAGTCAAAATGGGGTCTAGATTGGACTCATTTGACAAGCATGGAAAATGGGTCCAACATGAGCCATTATGACACTTAAGAGGGCTAGGAATCAGGAAATATGGTTTAAATTGCACTTTGTTAGGGATTTGATCAATTAAAGCCTTGGGATGCACAATATTGATTGAAATAGGTCTATTAATGATGATGTAAACATCAAATAGGGTTTGGGACACATAAATAAATGTGGAAGTATAATTAAATGCATTTTACAACACTAAAATAAGGTCCACATAGCCTAGGAAAGCACAAGAACCAATGTGAATGCATAAAATACACTACAACACTAGTTTATCATTAAATTTAAGTCACAAGCCTTCTAGAATGATGTGATGATGTATTAAAATACATTTTATAATGTTGAATTAGGAAGATATAGGTTTATTGAGCCTAGAAAAGTGTGAAAGTATATTTCAAGACTTTACAACACCTTTACAAGACATCAATAAACACATTGTATCTAGTGTGAAGGGTCCAAGACCTAGTGTGGATGCATAAAATGCCTCACAACACCTAAATCAAGACCACATTTAGTCCATTTATCATGAGATATCCCATGTAAAGCAAAAGGGCCATTTTTCTACAGCACAGTCCCATTAGGAGGCCTGAAACATGATTTTGTTAGAATCTAGCTCTCTATGCTCAAAAACTCGTTTTTGGGAGTTTTCTTTAGTATTTGGACTGATTCGCCACAGGTGGTGAATGAGTCCTATATGGATTTTGTGACTTCATCAATCAACATTTCTAGCATTCTAGATTCATCAAAGTTTGGCTAGGTGCATTTTGATTTCATCCTTCTCTTTTTGTTCTATACATTTCATTCATTTAGTTCATGCTCTCATATCACAATGTGTTTTTTTAGCACTTTTGTACTAGACTAGTTTACATTCTTTAATTTACATTTTCATTTAGTTTACAACATTAGAATCGCATTCAAACACTTCACATTCATCCTTCATCCTTACTTTAGTCTTGAATGGTAACGAAGAGTACGATTTTGGCCCAAATTCTCTCTCTTCCTAGGTGAAAAACCCTAGGAAGAGCACAAAGGATTTGACAGCCAAAATCCTTCATTTCATTTTTGGTGAATTAGACGTTTGTATCCCTCCTTTTCTAATTTTGGAGTCTCTTCTTCATCCTAGAAGTAATTTGTATAGCATTTTTCATTCTAGGGATTTTCTCTTGCATTCATAAAGTGCATTTAGGTTGTATTTCTTGCATCTAGATTCATTTATATTTATTAAAATTTTGTATTTCTCCTACCGTTCTCTAATTCAGCTCTTAGAAATCATAGAAATCCATCTAAAATCTCTGAAAATATTGAAAAAGGTTCATACTAGACTCATTCACCACCGTGGGTGAATTAGTCCCTTTTGGCATCTGAAACAACATTTTCAAGATTTTATAAAGTGGTTTATAGGCATCTGATTGGTGCCTTAACCTATATATTATAGTCCACTGTATTTTTGTAGTATACATTTTGTTCAAATTTTCTCATTTTCCACCTAGTTTTCAATAATGTTTTCTTTCACAAGATGTGCTCTTGATTTGGTTAAACATGGATTTCATAACAACACTCTCCCCTTTTATGAATCTACTTTTGATTCTAATAGGGAATTTAACATTCAATCCATTAAGGACATTCTTAATTTTACCTTTCCCATTGGTGAGAAAGGTAATGAAGACAAACATAATTATCATACTTTTTCTTCTTTTGATACCTGTCCTATTAGTGACGAAGGTATCTTAGAGCAAGATGTTACAAATCTTGATGATCTTTATTGTCCATCTCCTTCTTCCCCTTTGGCTGATTTTACACCACAAGAGCAAGAAATCATAGACACATTCCTCAACATCACCTTGCCAAATCTTTATGTTCATGATAGTTATATTTTTTCATCTCCTAATACTCCTTCTTGACATAAAGAGGATAGGTCAGTATTGGAAGACACTCATATTACAAATCATGACACCCTCAATCCTCCCTTCTCCAATATTCATATCCTTTGGTATGATCTATTTTCACCTCATATTCCAACTTATCTTGATTCCTCCTCCACTTGTGATGAAGCCACTTTACGAATAACAAACATCAATGAACATATTACAAGCTCTCCTTGTCAGGAAGATGATATAGAACAAGAGAATAATACTTTTATACCAATAGATATCCCTCATCATAATCATTCTTCTATTACTCCTTCCCCTATTAGTAATGAAGTTTTTATTCAAGAACCATGCCTTCCTCGTTACAAGGATGAGGTTTTTTAGTCTCCTAACAACTCTTATCCTAGGGAGAATACTACAGTTCTAAATTGTGACAAACAAGCAATCTTTCTTTGTTCTCTAGTAAAATTATGTCATCCCTCTCCACATACTTATACTCTCATCTCACAGGACACTCCTGATTTTCCTTTGTTAGATTTTACCTCCTCTTCTTGTAAATAAGGAAACATCTCACAATCTCATGAGACTTGTGTAAGTATGACATCATCTCCTATGCAAGATCTTTTTGTTGATCAAGAAAGTATCTTGTCAAATCTTTTATATTATAACTTGATCACCCTCCCTCCTTGAACTCGTAATAAATGTTTTGACAAGACTTTTATAAAAAAAAATCATATAGTTCATGGGCACTCCACTAATCAATGTAATGCTTTGAGACATAAATTACAATATTTTTAATACTTTGGTATGCTTCCCTATGAGAAGATATCTACTTCCCCTTGATTTCTCTTTTTTGCATACATTTCATTTTGGCTCACTTTTGTCTTGCACTAAGTGGGGGAAAAAGGTTGTTTACCCTTATCCTTGTATGTCACTTGTTGTTACCTTCTTTGGCTAGTTGTTAACTTTTCATGAATTCATAAGAGAAATCTTGGGATGTGGACGACATGTCTTAAGTTGGTTTAAAATTGACATACTTCTCTCTCTTCATGACATAGCTTATCAGAAACATATAACTTGGCATAGGGATTTCTAAGGTAGCTACCATGTCTTCTTCCTCTTATACTTTAAAGAAATTTCTCTCAGTAATGATGCTCACAACTACTTTAAAGTGGAGGCATACATCACCACTTGTATTTTCACTGTGTGATTTTTATTTTCTTGTGATTTCATTTATTGGAAGCATTAGGTATGATGTTATTCAAGATGAGACATTGCATCCTTCCTCTCTTATAAACAAGGTGAGATCATTTCCATTCCCCACTCTTGGATGCATTGGGCATGATGTTCCTTGAGATGACACATTGCATGAATTAAGCTAAATCCCTTTGAATAATTCTTACATTACATTTTAACATTTTTCTTCTCTTTCTTCTTCTACTTTAAAGCAATTTCTCATGAATGAGGTGTTGCAATTACTTCAAAGTGGGGGGCATGCAACACCATAATTCATTCCTTGTTCTTCATGTAGCCTTGTCATTTATATGACGTGTTCATTACTTTGTGGATGACATTGGGTATGATGTCCCTCATGAGTGTGATCTCTCCTAGAATATTATATTCCTCTTGGTGGTTTGATGTGATGCACTATATCCCCTAAGTTGTGAATTTACTATCCTTTGATTGGTCCTCTCTTGGAAACATTAGACACAATGTTCCCTAAGTGATTGACCTTACATAAACTGAACAAGATACCTTTGAACAAATATTCCATATCACATTTTTTGCATTTACATTTCCTTTTTTTTTTCTAGTTCCTTGTTAACTTTATCAGGCGATATAACTTTGGCATGGTGGGATGACCAACTAGTGGCATGAATTTCCCTTTAGCCACCCCTTTTATTTTTTTGAGTGTGTGCCAACTAGCGTATGTTACTCTTTTTTCTTTTTATGTTTTTGTCCCTTCTCACCCCGTGGATGATCCAAAATTTTGTGGGCCCAAAGTGAGTACATCTTTTACATTTTCATCTCTCTTTTTGCCTCACCTTTGTATGATTTGGCATCTTGGGGCTTGGCATACATGTCAATCTCTCTTGAATGTCTACTTTAGTGTGAGTTTGAAGCAATTTCTTCCTCTCACTAAAGTGGGGGCTAAATGTGTCATAGAAAAAAGGACCCTTTGGTTGATTTGAGATAATTCATGATAAATGGACTAAATGTGGTCTTAATTTAGGTGTTGTGAAGCATTTTATGCATCCACACTAAGTTTTGGACCTTTATAAATTGATCATTTATTAAATATTGAAGTATTGTGAATGTGTTGTGAAGTGTTGTAAAACATTTCTACATTATTCTAGACTCTATTTAATACAATTCACTTAAAAATCATCATTTGGCACATCAAAAAGTCCTATTTTGAATTGTTGTTAAGTCTTGTAATCAATATTCACTCTTTTCCAGGCATTTCCCCCTTATTTACACTTTTCTTATGTCTTGTTGGACCTTCTTATGCACTCATAAGGTTTGTTTAAGTGTATTTTTGAATGATACCCTGACACACAACATTAAATAGAATTTAATTCCTAACACTTTAACACACCCTCAAGGTGGGACCCATTCTCCATGGGTGGAGAATGACTCCACCTTGACACAAAAATCAAAATAATTTCAAATTTATTTTGGGATTTATTCAATCGTACACTTGATGTCAGCCTATGATGATGTATATTCAGGTACTAAGACACATGAATTGTATAAATAAGCTACTTTCACCTCATTTTGCATACATCAAGCATCTAAGAATCAACTCATTAACACATCTCTCCATTCATCATTTATTTTCTCAAGAAATAGGGCTTCTTTGTTACAAGTCTTCAAGTTAGCATTCCAAGATATTCAATCCTGATTCTATACGATTTGTTGTAGACCAACAAGATCAATCATAATTTCAAGGTAAATTACTCCATTGTTGCATACTTCATTACTTTTTTTCATCATTTTGGATTAATTTCCTAAACGAGGTTTGACCAAGGCAAACCCCTATTCCTTAACAATCAATTTATTTGTCTTCTTGTGTTGCTTGTGTGCAAATTTAGGATTCTTTGAAGCTTGGAAATCATTGAAGATTACATTTCTAAGTTTTTGAACTCTTTAATTCATAATTCAAGTCTATTTATCGAATAAAAGTCACTTTTAGACCCATTCTCGACATTTTCTAAAGTGAACACCTATACAAGGTGGATTTGTAGATTTGAAGCTACAGATTTCATCCTTGATTTTTCAGATTCTTGAAGTTGGACTGATTCACCATGCATGGTGAATGAGTCCCATTAGGAGTCCTGAAACAATATTTTGTTAGAATCTGGCTCTTTGTGCTCATAAACTAGTTTTCGGGAGTTTTCATTACTACCTGTACTGATTCGCCACAAGTGGCGAATCAATCCTATCTGGATCTTGTGACTTCATCAATTAACATTTCTAGCATTCCAAATTCATCAAAGCTTGGCCAGGTGCATTTTGTGATCATCCTTCTCTTTATGTTATGTACATTTCATTCATTTAGTTCATGCTTGCATATCACAATGTGTTTTTTTTAGCACTTTTGTATTAGACTAGTTTACATTCTTTAATTTACATTTTCATTTAGTTTACAACATTTGAATCACATTCACACACTTCGCATTCATCCTTCATCATTAATTTAGTCTTGAATGGTAATGAAGAGTACAATTTTGGCCCCATTTTCTCTCTCTTCCTAAGTGAAAAACGCTAGGAAGAGCACAAAGGATTTGAGAGCAAAAATCCTTTGTTTCACGTCTGTTGATGAAAATAAGCCTGCACTAGAATCTAAATCTGGTAACTCCTCTAGGAATTGATCTTTGGACATTGGCCTAGGGGGAGTTTTTCAATAAAATCCTTTGTCTCCCTATCGGAAGTCTACACCAGAATGCAAGATTTTTTCAATGGTTGTGCTAAGGATTTATTATTACATTAGAGATCACTTGTTTAGAAATTTGAGAAATTGAAGGTCTGCATAAGATTTTTTCTCTCGTTGTTTGAGAAAGCAGGGTGTCCAAAACACCTAGGGTACAAGTATTTAATGAATTAAAAGGGTTAGGTGTGTGAATTATAAAAATCTATTTGGAACCCTTATTTGTCACTTTGCATCAAAAAAGAGAACAAGAAGAGCACTCTGGAGTAGAATTTTGAAGGAACAGAGACAATTCAATGAGGAATCTCTAAATTCATTAGGCATTTCAGTTGTTTGTGGAATTTCCATTTAATTTGGTGCTCAGTAGAAAAATTTATTCGGGTGGAAAGAAAATGGAACAAATCAAAGGAATGGTGAATTTAGATGAGTATAGCAGTGAGAAGATTAGAGATGTAAGAAATACGTTGTCACCTAATGAATTAAAATGGCTAGAAGATGAAAAACACAAAAGCCTAGACATTTGGAGTGAATTTCCCTATTTTGATAACATGAAAGTTGTTAGGTTTATTCTAAACAGATTGAATGAAGATGTTCTAACACTGGATAAACCCTATCATATTTCAAAAGAGGTGTTTGGGAATCTAACTGGGTTATGCAAAATTGGAGATATACCGAGGAAGAAGTTGATTTGAAATAAAGAAGTCAAAACCCTAATCAGAGTAACTAGAGACCAAAGGGCATTGATTATTTCAAAAATCAGAGATCCTGTAACAAGGTACATTGCACATGTAATATCATACAAAATATATTTCAGAAACAGGGAAGGAGCAACTTGGACTGGTGTAGTTTACATTTCTCACAAGATGATAATGGAGGATGAGGATTTTGGCCTCTATGGATTGCTAAAGGATCAACTGATGGAAAATATGCAATTGACAAAGGAGACAAATTATCCTTTCAGGTTTGGAACCTTGGTCATATGTCTTGTGATGTACTTTCTTAATTTTTTTCCACTGAACAATAATGTTGTATGGGAAGAGAATGAACTGGTTTGCAAGCAGATTTATGTTCATTCGAACAATTTGGAAAACCACGAGCAGGAATATAAAATTTTCTTTATAATTTTCCTAGAAAATTTTGGATCAATCAGTATTCCCATTCTAGAAAGAGCACTTGACATTGGCTCCTCTTCCGGTGAGATGGAGAGAAAGAGAAAAAGAGCAAAAGAAACTATTGTTTACACTCCTCTAGAATACAAGACTCTTAGAATTGAAGGGAAAGGTAAAGAACGGGTGATTGTCTATATACTAGATGTAGAATTTGATAAGGAATCTAAGGACACCCAAAGGGAAGAACTGGAATCAGATGAACTGGATGAAGAAATGGAGAAAATAAGTGAAGAAGAAGGTGATTTAACCAAGGAGAAGATACTACAACTTATTCATGAGAAAGATGGGATGCAGAAAATTGTAACCATATGGACTATTAGACATTCATATGAGCAGGACATGATTGTGAACACTCTAAGTGCTTATTTTGTGCACAATCATATTAATTTGGAGAATTTACAGAATGTGTTGCTTGAAGAGATGATAAAATGTATTAGGGAAATCATGGACTCTGAGTCTCAGAACAAGAAAGATGGAGAAATAATTCTACATTTGGAGCAATATAGGTTATCACTTACCAAGTTGAAAAGGAAAATTAATGAGCTGAGGCAATGCATAATTACATCAAACAAAAACTACAACTATTACATCCATTGGCCTCATGTAGTTGGGAAATACAAAGAAAAGTTGGAGCAGATTGAAACTGAGCTAAACAGGATTGGTCAGAACTATAACATGTTTCAGGATCAGGATGGTGCAATCAAGAAAAGGATTTAAGAGTTACAGTCGGAGATGTAAAGGTTGAAATCACTAGAAACAAGCTTGTGGATTTTTTTTGGAAAGTAAATGACTTAACTAAATGCAGAATGGAGCAGTTAATTAAGGTTCTAAGGAAAGGAGAGACATTAGAAGAAGCAATCACAATTCCATAATCTCTTGTCAATATTATCAACTGAACATCTAAAAATAACAACACGGTCATAATCATTGGGATTTCAATAGAAGCATGGAAGAAGTTTCTTCCAGAGATGAAAGAAAAACACAAGATAATCTTCTAACTCTAGTAGCAGTTGTAATTCTTCAAAATTTTGAATCAGTTTTTCAATAAACAAGTTTTTGGGGGAGATTGAATAAGTATTTGTCATTGATGTCAAAGGGGGAGAGAAAGCAGTGAAAAATTCCTTATCATTTTCAGTGGGAGTTGTGTTTTGAAATTTTGAAGTTTGGCAACATACTCATAATGGTTTCAACACTTAGTCATTTTTCACTAAGTGTGGCCATCAATGCCAAAGGGGGAGATTGTTGGAATATGGCTTCTAGTGTTTTCATTGATGGCAACCTAAGTCATTAATCTGATCCACAAGCTAGTATTTGTCCATACCAGCAGTAAGAGTGAAGAACAAAGTATTGTTGGAAGATAAAGTGAAGAATAGGGTATTTGATTAAAGTTAAGTCTATCGATCTGTATGCTTCATCGGATTATCAGTATGAGTCATGGATATTGGGGAAGGTTGTTAAGAATCTATAATATCTTATTATCATGTTTTGTGTCATCACATTGATCATTGTATGGATTAGGAGATCCGACTGGATGATTTTTAGTTTATCAACTCACGAAGACCGACCAAGTGAATATAGCATGTTGTGGATATTTGAGATATAATCATTCAAGGTATTGTGTGCTTGAGGATTCTATTTTGGGCCCTCACCATGTTGTGGATGACTTTGATGGGTGTGCATTAAATGTCATTCATGGATTGAGCTGACTATTGGGAAATATTTTATATTTTGATGTAGCTGACATATGAATGAAAAATATTTAGTTGTAGATATATAAGTGATCATTTGAAGTGTGAATATGTGAAAATGAGTAATGATGTATGTGTGAAGTATATAGTAGCAGCGAAGCATGATTTATGCACAGTTAGATTTGTGCATGAAAGGGTTTTTCAGATGTGAATGTTAGTAGAACGAGTAGAAGAGAAGAACCAAATAGAAGGTCAAAAAAGTGACGGATTGAGCTTCACCAGAACTATACTCAAACATTAGCAGATGTTACTTCATAATTCATCCACTCCAATAACTTTGTAAATATTTTGTAATATAGTGAGTCTTCATTTTGTATTTGAGCAGTGAACTCTAGGCAGTGTGCCTGAATGCATGTGCATTCCCTTTTTCTCTATACTTTTAACAAAGTATAAAATTGTGGATTAACCTCCACCGTGGTTTTTCCTCTAATAGGGTTTCCACATAAAAACCTTTGTTTTATGATATTATGGTTATTTGCTTGATGTTCTTTCATCTTTACTTTTGGTTAAGTGTTGTACTTAGTTTAAAGATATGGTTTATAAAGTTAAAGTTTTGTAGAACACTTATTCACCCCCCCTCTCAGTGCTCCTTGAAGTCCAACACCTTACTAGCTCAACAATATGCCCAACAATAGCAACAAGGCTCCTATTTTCCAAATGCATGAGGAACATATTCATCACTTTCATAGAATCCCACACCTTCATACACCCCATACAACTCATCTCACATCCCGCCATATGTTCCTCCACCCAATCTACAAGATGATGTAGCATCCCAATTGAAAGCACTCTCACAAGAAATGCAGGACCTTCACAGAGGAAAGACAAAGAAACCTCACATGCAAAATTTGTGTCCTTACCCATTTGATCAAAACATAGCAATGGTACCCTTCCCTCTTGGTTTTGAAATCCCCAAATTTGACAAATATAGAGGGAGAGGGAGTCCTATTCATCATATCAAAGAATTCAACATCATGTGCATGGAGGTGGCCTATAGTGATTCATATGTAATGTACCTCTTCCCTCAAAGTTTAATAGGAAATGCTATGGATTGGTATTCTCATCTACCTCTTGGTATCAAAACTTTTCAAGAAATTACTGATAAATTCATTGATCACTTCTCCTTCAATCTAGACATGGATGTTAGTCAAGAATAGTTGTACACTCTTAAACAAAATCTAGGAGAAACCTTCGCTAATTTCTTACAATGATGGAGGAAAAGAGCTATAAAAGAAAGATGCCTCTTCTTGATGAACAAGTGGGAATGATCATTTCCAATCTAGATCCAAATTTTCCATTCCACTTGAAAATGTAGTGCATCAGATCATATGACAAGCTTGTTCCTAGATCCCTTAAAATTGAAAAATCCCTAACCTCACAAGGAAATATATAGGCTTATAAAGACAATTGTCCTTCAACTAGTTCAAATGAGAAACCTCATGTATGGGATAAAAAAAAAATGTAACAAACGACGATGTAGTAGACACTAAGGTCATACTAAGTGATCATATACCCAATAACATCAAGTTCCTAACATCCAACCTACTATCCATCAAATGGTACCACCTTTAAACAATTAGATCAATAACACCAACACACAACAAAGAAAAACCAGTAATAGGAACAACTACCCCAAATGCAAGTATACACAGCTATCGGAACCCATCGATACTATCATGAAGAAATTGGTAGAGTCAAATCTAATAACACTTCCTAACTTTGAACACTACCAAGAACCAAAAGAGAAGCCATCTCGGTACAATGAGCGTGATCTCTGTGACTTTCATAAAATCAAAGGGCATAAAACAACAAACTACATGAAACTCAAGAACATCATCCAAGATCTCATAGAAAGTGATACCATATCCGTTGAAGTACCAACAATGAATTAAGATCTCAAGATATACAAGACCCCTCTACCAGATCATAACAAAGAAAAAAATAGTGGAAAAGCTAAGGATTACACCAATTTACAACACACTTATTCCAATGTATTTTCCTCCTATGATAGATTCATCCACCATCAAAGGATCTAGTGAGAAATGTGGAGTCACCACACGAAATGGAAAAATAATTGTTCGAGTCCCATCTCAACCTAGGACCCAGTCTACTTTTCCCACATCTAATCCTAGCAAGTACAATCTTGTAGATCAGCTCAAGCAAACTCCAGCTCAGATATCAATCTTGGAACTCTCAAGGTTATCTCCTACACACAAGGAAATACTGGAAAAATCCTTGTATGAGTCATTTGTTCTTGAAAACATTCAAACCGATTAGTTTCAAGCTATGGTAGGGAATATCGCCAACCATCTCCTTACCTTTTCCAAGCAAGACCTACCATCACAACCATCTCATAACCATCCTTTACACCTTAAGTTTTTCATTCATAAAAACAAGGTCAAAAGAGTCTTAGTAGATAGAGGTGATAGTATGAACATTTGTACCTTCCAACTAATCAAGAAGATAGGCTACTCAGAAGATACTATTGTGAAGAAAAAGATTACTATCATCAGTGCATATGATGGTTAGTGATAGGGACAGGGTTGGATTGAGACAATCACAATCTCAATGCTTTGGGTCTCTCCTTTGATAACCCCTTGGTGCCACTTCATCCACCATTCAACCTGTAGGTCCTCTGCTATTTTAGGTACCCCTGGTTCGTTACCAACCCTGCTATCATCTCTAATTTGCTGCTACCAAGAAATTCTTGGTGCTTTTCCTCACATTCACCATCTAGCCCTTAATAAGCTTAAAGACTAGTTAACCTCCAAATTCTTCCTAACCTCGTTGCAGGGGTGTGCATAGGTTTTCAAAGCTTCAAAATAGTCTAGGGAGGGTTCCTGTCCAAGCACAAACCTTCTTTCTTCTATCGCTTTCATTAAACCCTAGTTTAGGGTTTGGGAAGGGCTACTAGGTTTGAGCCCCTTTTAGGTCTCCTCACACAAGGAAATTTCTTATCACTCCTCTCCTTCACCTAACTAGGCCAAACTTTCTCCTATCACCCTGGCTCAAATTTGGAGCCCAACAAGATTTTTTTGGTTTTGGACCATTCTTCTGTTCGTACATAGGTGCACCCTGTTCTTGCAAGAACTAGGGTTTTCTTTGCTTCTTTTCTTGGACTATTCAGCTTGTTCCAACCTCCAAAATACCAAAAAAAGACTCTTCCTTCTTGACCACCATTGTGAAGGCCCCTGCAACCACTGCACACATTTGTTTAATGAAGATACAACACCCCTGCAACGTAGGAACTAATTTTGCACTGTCTTTCCCTAACCGGGTGTTAACCAACTTGCCTAGGTAAAGCTTTTTAGCATGCTACCAACACTCTGAAAGACTTCCATATTTACATAATGTACAATGAAGGAGTCTAGCCTTGTTTCCACTGAACCCATACTTCTTGGTACGGACATAAAACAAGCTAGAACTCCATTTTTTCTGAGATTATCAGTCAAAACAGCAAACTAGAAAAACACAGTATTTACACAATAGAAGAAAACGATGGAGAAAATATCTAAAATTCCACAAGAAATTTTTAAAAAGGTTTCACTACATGCTATCCAACTCAACAAAGCTTTCCTCAATACATTTATGGCAGCAATCACACGCAAGAAACAGAAAAATCAGAAATTTCACAACAAAAATCACTGTTCTTTTTATTACTCTCCTGGAAACTGCCAACATCAAAAGCATCTAACCTCTTCAAAGGTCAAGAGCCACCTTTTACAATGCTTATAAAACAGTTAGGTTTTCATTTTTAGCCTAAGAACGGCCAAAAGCTTGCTGTTGTAAAACATAGTGTGTTTTCCAATTTTTGACAAAAGCTTAGGAAATGACCACAAAAAGGATTCCAACCTCCTTCAATTTTTAACCTAAGAACCAAAAGGTCCTGAAACACAATCTAAATGGTGTTAAAGACCCTACACAACAAAATGAAATTGATTTTTAAAACAAGACTTCAAAATATGCTTGCACCTTGGCATGTGCTCCTGCACCATTCTCCCCCTCTCAGCACAAAGATCAAGGAACTTGAGGTGGTATCAATGATAGATCAATTCCTAGCTTCTTAAAGTCAGCTTCCTCAACCCAGGTAGCCTCAGATTCATGTTTTTTCCTCCATTTGACAAGGTGCTCCATGCATACCTTGTGTCTTGTAGCTTTCTTCACCTTGGACTCCAAGATCTTCTCTGCCTGAGGTTTCTCTTGATTAGGAAGGGGTATATTACTGATATCCTTAAAGATTTACTGACTGTTCTAAACTTCATCACTGACTATCCCATTGTACCTGATCAAATCAGCAACATTAAATACTGGAGATATGCCCAAATCTGATGGTAGTTCTACCTTGTATGCATTTTTCCCATACTTGGCTAACACCTTGCATGGTCCTACTCTTTTCATCTTCATTTTGGTTGACATCCCCTTCTGCAATCTGTATTTGTTAAGATGAACCATAACATAATCACCTACTTGAAATTGTACATCCTTCCTTGATAAGTGAACTTTATCTTTTAACTTTTGTGTTGCTGCTGTGATTGTCTTCTTAACCTGCTCATGAATCTCCTTCATTGTCTAAGTGAAGTCTTCTGCATTTCCACTCCTATTCTCTTGAGATCCAAGGTCTCTGAGCTCACATATTCCTCTTGGGTGCATCCCATACACCACTTCAAATGTACTTTTCCCTGTAGTTCTGTTTACACTGTCATTGTAGGCATATTCAGCTTGAGAAATCACCACATCCCATGTCTGTCCATATTCCTTTGTCAAGCATCTCAAAATATTACCTAACACTCTGTTAACCACCTCTGTTTGACCATCGGTCTGAAGATGGTAAGCTGATCCAAATGACAGATTTGTTCCCAATCTGCTCAATAAAGTCTTCCAAAAATGGCTCATGAACTTCACATCCCTATCTGATACAATGCTCAATGGCAATCCATGGATTCTTACCACTTCCCTGAAGAAAAGATGGGCTATGTAACTTGCATCATGGGTAGTTTTGCAAGGAATGAAGTGACTCATCTTGTTGAATCTATCCACAACTACATAAATACTATCAAAACCAGTTTTGGTCTTAGGAAGACCTACCACAAAATCCATGCTCACACACTCCCATGGTCTGTTAGGAATAGGCAGGGGCTGATACAAAACTAAATGGCTAGCCCCCTTTGGCTTTCATGCAAACAACACACTATTCTACATATTTTCTGACATCTCTTGCTAACTTAGGCCAGTAATAGAACCTTTGAACTAGCTCTAAAGTTTTGTTAATACCAAAATTCCCACTAAGACTGCTATTGTGTTTCTCTTGGATCAAATTTTCCCTCATTGATCCTCTTGGGACACATAACAAATTACCCTAAAATAACAGTCCATTTTGCAATGTATACTCAGCATACTAACTATGAAAATGATTCTCAAAATCATAGCATACCTTGTAGGCTTCTGAAAAGTCTTCATCATCACCATAGAGGTCTTTGAAACTCTCTAATCCAATGCTCTTCAGCTGTATTTCTTGCACTGTCAACATTCTCCTACTTAATGCATCTGACACTTTGTTTTGATGTCCCTTCTTGTGCTTGATGGTAAAAGTGAAAGCTTGGATCTATTCCATCCATTTCAAGTGTCTATTGCTTAACTTCTCTTGGGTGTTGATGTAACTGAGTGCCTGGTTATCTGTGAAGACCACAAACTCTTTGGGCAATAAATAATGCCTC
>VDFB02271358.1:565638724-565752346 GCA_007258455.2 Sequoia sempervirens
ACATCTCCTTATCACTTAGTGTATGGTCTGGAGCCAATATTCCCTATTCAACTCAAGATCCCAACTTTATAGTTTATAAATGAGTTTTATGATGAAGGGGAAAGAAGGGAGGCCAGGTTGACAGAACTATTGCATCTCGAGGAGAAACGAGACAGTGCCCTTGAGAATTTTTTCAAACATCAAGGGGTAGTTAAGAGGTGGTTTGACAGGAGGGCTAAAGTCAAGGCCTTCAGGATTTCTAACCTTGTCCTATATGGGATAAACCTCATGATCAAAAAGGAAACCATGGGAAGTTTGATAAACTCTAGCTTGGCCCATATCATATTGCCGAAATACTTGGAGATAATGCCTTCTATCTGAAGACTCTCACGGGAGAAGATATCTCACTACATGTCAATGGGCAGTATTTGAAACATTATTTCCAGTCCTGAGTTGTTTGCAGCTCTCTGCTCTGTATATAGTTAGTTTAGGTTGCTTTGCTCGTTTTATTTGGTTAGAGTAGGTTTCCCTTTGCTCTGCTTGTTTTTCTTTGGTTAGAATAGGTTTGGTTTGGTTTGGTTTGTTTGTTTTGGTTTGCATTGCTCTTGCTCTTGGTTCCTCCTCTTTTGGGGATCTTTGGGTGCATTTGTCTGGCAATGGTGACTAAGTAGGTCTAATGTTCTGAGTATTTCCCTTACAAACTCTAATCATCCTTCCAGGACACCATGGTACGAACTCTCTACCCAATGTCACTTATCCTTATGCTGAGGCAAAGGGTTTTCTAGTCAGTTTTAATGGGAATATATTGGGGTCTCATACTTTTAATTATTAATATACCTGAAGTTGCAGAAGGTCCTTATAAGGTTTGAACAGGTGAAAAAATATTTTTCTGCTCTAGTGCCACTGTGGTTCTCAGCCCTGAGTGTGAACTTCACTGTTCACAGGTTGAATGAAATGAGTGAAAAGAAAAGAAATATCAAAAAAAAAAGAGAGAGAGAAAAAAGAGAAAATATTGCAAATGAAAAAGGCTTGAATTCAACTTATCAGGGGGATCTGAATATCTCTACCGGGGCTATGGACGCATGGCTGGCAGTAGAGCTATGTTCAGGAGGATCACAATGATAACCTCATCGGGGCTATAGACGCCTGACTGGCAGCGAGGCTCTATCCAAGTTACTTTTAGAATATGAATCTCTACGTAGCTTGTTCATACCAAGCTTGGTCCCTGGTGCAACTAAGGGAGGGTAATGAATGCATGTGCACACACTTTGACCCTGGTATAGGAAACTTTGAATGACTAGGGGTTTCTTTGTTTACACATGGGGGTAGTGGTTGGATATCTGAGTTGAAACCATAAGTTCTAGGTTCTTGATTCTAGTTTGTCATCGAAATGCTCAGGAGCATATCCCCAGCAGAGTCACCATTTGTTGTGCAGTTTTGCACACACGCCCCACTTGGAGTAGGGACCCTCTTTTCTGGTGTCTTTTGACCTTTGGTTTTATTAGATTTGCCTTTTAAAGGTCTTGACATGTTGGTCTTATTGGCTTTGATCTTGTCTTGAGGCTTGAATTGGCTAAAATTGAGTTTTAGGCAAAATCTGGGTTTTCACCTGAATCCGAGATTTTCTAGCTCCGGCGGATTTTCCCAGGCCCTGGTTCATTGTCTGGTCATTGCTGAATTTTCCAAATCTGGGTTTTTGCCTGAATCCGGGATTTTCTGGTTCCGGCGGATTTTCCTGGATGGCGTCAAAATCTCGAACTTCATTAAACTCCCGGTTTCTGCTATTTCCGCGAAATTCGTGTTCATCCGGATTTTCTGCGTGTCTTGATATTTTCCAAACTTCTGTCCTGGGCTCGGGTTTCCAGGTTTTTCAGACACGTCTTGTCGCTCATTAATGCTTGCAGTACCCTTTGCTCAGATGCATAAATGGGTGGATTTAAAACCTTCTGAGCATCATTTTAACTTCATCATTCACTTGTTTGCTGCCTTGGCGTCTGAGTGCTTTCTCCATTCGAGCTTTGAGTATTGATCTTGAGCCGCTTGTGTGTGGATTGTCTGGAGTGCCGATTAAGGTTTTCATTGCTTGGGCGTGTTGGCTTTGTGGTTGCTTCTTCGAGCTCAAGTTTCATCTGGATTGATCCATGGTAAGTTTTCGGTGGCCCCTCCATTTGTTTGCATGATAATTGAGTTTTTATGTGCTGAATGATGATCATTTCGGGTCGGCTTATCCTTGGGCACGATTTTGTTTTATCAAGTTAGGGTTTGACCCATCTCTTCGTGAAACCTCATCACCCATGCCATATGAGCTTGTATTTATCCATTAAATGACGGGTGCATCTGTTCGGAAGAGGTTCTGGGTCAGATTGTTTGCCCTCTTAGTGCGCAATCTACCATATTGTGCAAGGTTAGGGTTTTTTTTTTGGTGTTCGGACCAAAATGATGAATTCGTTATGATTTTTCAATCTTGCACTTGTATTAAACTGACCCCTGCCTTGTGAGGATTCAAAGTGCTCTAGATCGATTTTTCGTAGATGGTATTTTAAGCCTTGAGCTTACCCTGGTTTTCATGGCGGGAGGTTGTTCATCGGAATTAGGGCATCATTGTTATGCCATGAGGACTCGTCATTCGAGGGCTTTGAGAACTTGAAATCATTTGCATCCTAAATTTTGTTGGTTGGCATTGACTTTGAAATCATTAAAACCCAAGTGAGGAATCTTGCACAATCGTTTAGTCGCTAGTTCGCGTATTGTCTTTTATCGGGTTTCTGTGGTGTCTGCGGAATTTTTGCGCACCCGGATTTTCCCGGTTTCGGCCAATTCCACGGAGTGTAGCAATTTCTGGAGTTCTTCAAGCTATCCACAAAAATCTGTCTCATCCAGATTTTTCTGGTTTTCCTGTCTGGTTTTAATTCTTTCGATTTTCTGAAGATAGGATTTATGCAGTCAATACTAAATGCCAATTTCTTGTTGCCAATAAATGAATTTCATGATTATCTCATAATATTTGGTCCATACTAACGATTTATTTGGCCGGTGATGTCTTGGCAATAGGAATCCGTCTGGGTCAGATTTCTCCGAAATTCTGCCCTGACTGGATTTTCCCGATTTACAGTGTTTTCTCGGACTGCTTTATTTTTACGAATTTTATAAGATTGGCATTTTTGATAGTTTCTAATTGCTTTATATGATTTATGCTAATCTTTTAGTCAGAATATGAATGATAATTGATACTTATGATGATTTTTGTAAGTGCAGGCTGAATCAAGCAAGGCTGCAACAGGAAAGTCCAAAGGTAACACAGAGGGGTCATCCATCTCAGAAGCAGAAAGATTAAGGATAGATACTAAGAGTCAGCTTCCTGAAAGCAAGATATCTTATGTATGGTCCGAAGTGTCTAATACTAATGTTGGAGCTTGGAGATACGAAGAGTTTAAATAGAGGACAGCTGAGAAGAATCTGTCAGTTTTAAGGAATGGAATGATGAAGTCTGGACTGGTGCATGCGGCAGGGTTTCCTCCTGCAATCCAATGCTATGAGTTGATTTTAGAGTGTGCCCAGCAGTATGATTTTGATACACAAAGGGTTGTCAGTACTGAAGGGAGAGTCTTGGCTAATTTCAGTCTTGTCTCTATTGCCCAAGCCTTTGACATGTCGGATATTCCTTCTATGTGTGCTCTAAATATGGACTTGGCCAGAACATATTACGAAAATGAGCCCATCAAAGCTCAACAGATGATTAATGCTTGGTTGGAGAAGCCGAAATCACATCACTCTAAATTTCCCAAGCAATTGCATAGGATCAAATTCAGATCAGATATCTATGATGCAATAACATTTCTGAGCAGGGTGGTAGGATTGAAATGTGTCAGAGTATTGGAGAGTTGGATGGTCCATGTGATCACCAAAATTGAACAAGGAACCAACTACCACTGGGCGGGACTTATCAGCACCATAATTGATAAGCAGCTAAGGGACGTCTCAGAGACCAAGAGATTCACCATGTCTTTCTATGTCATGTATGTGCTTTCCATATTCTACCCATACAGGGGCTTGAATCCACAAGGGACATTTGGACAGGATATTGTCTATGAAGTATACCCAGAGTTGCACCTAGGACACAAAGACTACAGAAGGGCTAATGATGCATTCACAATGCATATCACTAGGATGCTTTAGAATGTCGAGCATGTGAGACTGTCAGATGGAGCAAAAGGGTTGATAAAGAATTATGGGGCCTGGTTCATTCAATTTCCCACCTTAACCTACATTAGAATTGATGGATGTCCGGCCGCTCCATACAGGTTACCTCGGTATCCTACTGATCACATTGTGTTATTGGAGATTGTGAGGCAAATATGTGAATTTGATGCCATAGTCAAAAAGGAGAAGCATAAAACAGGCTTTGGTGGGGATTTCCCTCTTGGAATTGGCATGGCAGAAGTGTGCCCTTCCATCCAATCAACACACACCACAGGAGATGAATTGGCAGCATATGGTTTCTCCTTCCACTCCAAGAGAACAAACTTTGATATCACCGGGGAGGCACAGAAGAAGGCTACCAAGGAGTACCGTCATAAGGATGACCTAGAAAACTATTGGGCCAACATTAGGGATGATCTTGAAGCCAGAAAGAAGAGGTACTCCAGGCTTCTTGTTGATTTTATCAGATAGTACAATGTGAAGTTGATCCCCGACCAACTGCAGGATGATGGAAACCTGGTACAAGACCATGCATATGAAGCTGTTAAGAATAGGTCAATCAGGGAGATCAACTGGAATGAAGATGAGGTCACAGAGTTGGAGGACCTAATGGCCCCCGTTATGAGATTCACCACTTCTTGGTTGAAGCATAAGGTTTGGGAGCTGGAAAGTGAGAAGGTAGCCTGTACCTTCAATTTAATGAGAAATCTCAACCCAATGTCTACTTCAGAAGAATCCGGGGAAGATGACCCCAAAGGGAAAACTCAAAAGAGCTCACCTTTCAAGATCAAAATCAGAGGCCCTAGGGAAAGTGAAACCGAACCAAAAAGGAAGCCAAAAGGGAAGAAAAGGAGTAGAGCTCTGAAGATTGGCAGGTCCTCTGATGAGGAAGAGCTAGAAAAGCTAGTTGAAGAGGATGCTCCTCCACCACCAAAGAAGGATAGGACATCTAGAGGTTCAAAGAAGAAGGGTCGAGCTATTTCAAAGGAGGAGCCTCTGATTGTTGATGTGGAAAGTTTAGGAGAGAAGACAAAGGTTTATATGAGGAGATCCAGGACTCCTCCTAAGGATACTGTGCAAAAGAGAGATTCTCCTCCAAAGTCACCAGTTGTGGAGCCCTCCAAGGCTGCTTCTCCTCCACCAAGCGTGCATGAGCAAGAGACTCTTGAGGAACATGAGACTAGCAGAGAAGTAGAGCCATTCAAGGAAGGAGCACTCTTTGGTGAGGCAGCTAAGCTAGAGGTGGAAGAGGTAGGAAAACTTCCTTCTCCTCTAGTACAATATGAAGATTCTCTGGCAAGTAGCAAGGGCCATGAATCACCTGAGAAGGAGAATCTCCCAGTCAGAACCCCATCACCGGTGCAAGAGGTGGAGGTTGAGGAAGGTGATCAGAGTGAGCAGCTCCCTGAAAAGGAAGAGGAGAAAATTCCAGAAGAACAGCAGGAAGATGCAAAAATAGAGGAAATCTGAGTAGAACCTGCTGTCCCGGATTGGCTTGAAAAGGAGATTACAAGGAAGAAATAGGTAGTTGTTGAGGACACTCCTTTGGATTGGGATGAGATGTTGTCCAAAATTGGAAAAGGAAAGAAAAAGAAGGCAGCTAAAGTGGTTTCAAAGATGGAGAGAGATGAACTAAACAACAGGGTCATTCACATTGCCACTCCTGCCATAGACAAGACCAGAGAAGAGGTCACTGGTGAAGATTATAATGTACAAACTATCAACCTTGGACCAGCATCCATGGAGCAGGACATAGAGGAATATGAAGGGTCTAGTGTTGTGATCGTCGGCAGATTGAGAAAGGATGCTTAGACCAAGCATGAGCTGAGAAAGGAGAATGAAAGACTTAGGAAATGTTTGGAGGAGGTGATGAAACCTCTGCAGTCCCTTCACCCGTCTTCCTCTGCTACTCCTAGTTTCCTACCCAAGGAAACTATTTCTAAGATTGAGAAAATGAAAGCCTCTGCTCAAACCACAACAGAGTGGCTGAAGGATGTGCAGGTAAAAGGAGATAATGCAATCAAGGAGATCATGTCAGTTGGGAAAGATGCAGTCAGAGCTAAAGAACTACTGGAATATGTGCTATCTCAAGATAATGAAGACATTGATCTTCTATTGTAGAAATCTACGGTCATCATGGAGCATGGTAAAGAACAATTGGCTGTGGATGGGATTCTTCCTTCTTCTAGGTTAAATGAACCCTGGGAATGGTTTGAGGCTATGTAGATTCGGCATAAGGCCATGAAGAAGATTCACAAATGAAAGAAACAAATACATGGTGATCTTACTTGAGTATATGAGGGGTGCATTGCATTCTTTGAGGTCATGACTGGAAGGAGAAAGATTGCCCCTAAATACCTAAGTTTGGAACAGCTAAGAGAGTGGTGGCATGAAGTTTATGCCCTAGATTTTGAGAGTGTTATAACAGGCCACCAGCTTGATGATGCAGTCACATATCTGGCAGTAATGGATAAGTATCAAGCCAACAAGGATGATTGGGATAGGATGGTTAAACAGTCAAAGGAGGAGATTGGCTCCATAGAATTTTGGCTTAGGATATTGCCTTTTCCACCTATCACCGAATTGGATGGAGCATTTTTGAGGGTTCAAGGATCGTTGGCCCAAACCAAGGATAAGCGAGGTGGCAGTTAAATGCCTATTTTGAGATTTGTGCTTCCCTATTATTATGGGGCATGTATTGAACCGGACTACATTGGGGACTATGCCTAGGCCGACCTTGATGATATATGGCATTTAATGTATGCCTTATTTTGATTTCCTAAGCCGACCTATTTTGGCGGTTGTTCTTATTTTGTAAATGTTTGGCTGGGCCGACATGTCTTGAGAATTGGCTATAAAAGGCATTCTTGCCTCATTGTCAGGGATTAGATTTTAGACATTAGAATTTGAGGAAGGACAAGTTAGAGCATTTTGTGAATTTCTTGAAGCAAGTATTGTAAACAGAACGGTGGAATTGTTGAAGTGTTTTGATGATCTAATACAATTGAAGACATTGTGGTTTTTCTAGTGCAATCTCTTGTGTTAGTTTATCTCACATGGTTCTTGTTGTTCTATCTTTCAAATTGCTTGAAGATTTAGGGTTTAATGTTAAGAATTAGTTTTAGTTTGGTGAATGATGTTTATGATTTCATATTTGGAATGTTTGTAGTAGTCTCTAGTCTATACTCCCAGTAACTATCTGATTGTAGTAGGCTGGTAAATTCAACCTGGACCATATATTTATATGTTCTTAAGTTCGATTGTAGATGAGGATCTATGATTTGAAAATCTATATACCTTAGAAGATTGTACTGTTCTTGTGAGATTGCATTGTGGGTTGATCAAGAATTGGTTATTTGAGATTGGTCCATTCCAGATATCTGTCATTTGCATTACTCATTCTAGGAATAGTTTAGATCTTATCATATCCTTGCACCCTTATCTTTTGCTATTTCTTTATTATCTGGTTAGATTTAGGATTAAAGATCATCATACTGCAAAATCTGATAAATTGAAAGATACAATTTGCTTGTAGTAAGGTCCCTTTGTGATTATCAGCATTTTCACATATTATCTAAGTTGTTTATGCATTTTCATGACCTAACACCCGAGAGACCTTGGGGTGATTTTTGATAATTTATTGTTGAAGATTGCCTTTCAAGAGAGATAGGATATTGTATTCTGTCTGAGTTGTTGATGTGCAGAAAACACCATCAACAGGTGGCTCTTTGGGCAAGTACCTTGGTGAAAACATGGAAAACAGGCACCTTGTGTAAATAAAACGTCTGCATCTATTCTTTGGCTCTTTTGGCCTATCATTCTTTGCATCATCATTCATCCCTCATTTGCTTCCTTATCATGGCCTGTCACTGTAAGATATCATGAACTCTTTAGCACTACTTGGCATATTCCCAAGGTTAGTTTGTCCTTCCTTTCTCAAGGTAGGCTAGCATATCACATTGGGGGCATTTCATATGTTTTTCAATCGGGTTCTTATATATCTTGAGGTCATGGGACATCTTATCCCCAAAACACAAAAAAAATCATAAAATATTATCCAAAAAAATCCAAAAACATTCAGAAAATTGTAAACGAAAAATCCTAAACATCTAGAAAACATCAAAAACCCTAAAAAGTTTGAACATCAAAAAATCTCTAAAAAAATGTCTCTTGTTGAACTATGTCGTCTTTGAGCTTTAATGTAGGAAAGGCCATCATTGATGTGCCCCTGAGACAACCTAGGTCAATCCTTTAGTGGTCCATTATAATTAGCTTGCATCTCTTGTTTGTTCATATCTTTGTCTTGTAAATGATTCACGTTAGTTGAACTATGTCATCTCTAAGCTTTAACATAGGCAAGGCCATAATTGATGTGCCCCCGAGACACCCTAAGTCAATCCTTTAGTGGTCCATTATAATTAGCTGTTGTATCTTGTCTGATTATATCTTTGTCTTGTAAATGAGTCAAGTCAGTGAAACTACGTGGTCTCTGCATGTATAACGTAGGCAAGGCTAATCTTTGATCAGCCCTTGAGGCCCCTAGGATAGGTCTTTCGGTTAGGTTCTTAGTTGAAACTTGATAAAACTTGGAAAATCCCAAAAACATCCAAATATTCAGAAAACACAAAAAAACTTGAAATTGAAAAATCCAAAAACAATAGAAAACATTCAAAAAGACCTAAAAAAGCCTCAAATATTCAAAAAACCCTAAATAGCCTCAAAAAAATTGAAAACCTAAAAATCCACATAAAATTTCCAAAAGACCAAAAATAGCCTCAAAAAAATTTCAAAATACCAAAACCATCCACCCCATCTTGTTTTCACCGGAAATACACCTTCACCCCTAATAAAACAATCATCACCTTCACCCTTTGGTGAAACAAGTAGAAAGCAAACATAGCAAGTTGTAAAGTGCAAACCTAAAATTCAAAATCTAAAGTCTAAATCATAGGTAAATGCGTCAGTGAAGTTTATGGCTATGGCTCATTTTAGCATTATAATCCTAATATCAAACAACCCTATGATCAAAATTCCCTAGGATGTATCCTTCCTATGATGGGCATCACTATCAAACATCACTTTAGCTAAACTTAAACTAGGTAGGAGCTATAGATAAAACTGATTTTTTATCTTTGATCTTTTCTAATGATTTATCTTAATGACCCATTCTGAGGACCTCTTGATGATGTCTATCTAAAAAACAATTTAGAGACAAAGGAATGGGGAATCAATCATTATCTTTTGTTTGTTGTTCTTTTGCATACTCTTGTAAAATAATCTTGGCGCATACTTGCTTAGTTGTGTGTAGGAAGGTCATTTTCGGTATGTTGTTGACTATTGTGTATACTTTGGTCCAATATGTTCTAAACTTCTAACTTGCATTCCAAAAACTTTTTCTTATGTCAAGGTGTGAACAAGAACTATCTTATATTCTTGTCAAGTCAAAGTCCATTACACTAGATACAATGCCATCCTGGTTATCAATACCTTGATGCATCGTATCTATGTGTTATATCAAATAATAAGGAATGACGAAAAATCCCAATCCCCAAGTGTGAGCATCCCATCCTGCATTATTTTGCATTGTCTCGGCATCCTCTCTAATAAAGTCTCGATGGATTAAGGACTCATTGGATCTTTTGAAGCAATCACGATAAGCAACGATTATTCATTATGTATTCTTCTATCTGTGCTAATCTAGTATCATGACACTCAAAAACATCATCAATGCATCCACCCTACATCCAAAAATCATCAGCATACATGCATCTCATATCATAATCATACATACATCTCATTGAATATTACATTATACATTTTGAATAATCATTTGAGTTATGATGAATAAAATAGATTTTTTATTTTAAGCATCTTAAATCGTTGCATATCATAAGAATTTGTATCCATACATCCATATACATACATAATCATCATAACATGCATAGAAAATATACAAAAATAAATGCATCCACATCATTTGCATCCATAAACATCTGCATATCATTATCATTCATCCATATCTTATTGTGAATAGATAATGAAAAAGAATATAACATTGCATTCATCCATATCATGATCATCACATATCACATAGGCATAAAAATAAAATGCATCCATATATGATCATATATAAGCATCCATAAATGCATGAAATAAAGTCAACACATCATCACATAAATCATTCATACCATATAGATCAAAAAATGAATGTCATGGTAAAAAATATGGATCAATGTATGTACATCGATCAAAAGAATAAATATCCATGAGGCTATCAAAAAGGAGCCCATAAATGTATATCAATATAAAGAATGGGGAAAAATAAAAAAGTGTCTATACATCAAAAGGCTAGCCCTGGTGGTTGCTACCCTCTCCAGCCTATCATTCAAGCTAATCCTCTAGTCAAGGGTGTGCATCATTGCGTTGTGAAAAATTATGCTATCAAAGAGTTGATGGAACATCCTTGTGGTAGTATTTCCTATAATATGTAGCCTCTGTAATGGCTTCTCTATACAGCCACATTGAAACTATCTGACCATGGGTGGATGTGATAAGGCTCTCAATCTGTTGATGTTGAGCCACCTCCTGATCTCTCTCACCTATGACTGCCTAAACACTCTATAGCATTGTGGCTCTCTCAACTATCACAGCAACCACCTGTTGTTGAGCCTGGTCTCACTCAGCAATCATAACCAAAATCTATTGGCAGGCCTGGTCCCACTCACCTCTCAAAAACTACTATTATTGCAGCTGTTGTATATATGCATCTTTGGCATCCAATGGTGGTGGTGGTGGTGGCACTAGCTACTGCTACACTGCTAGAGGCTACTATAGAGGCTATTTTCCCATTGGAGGAGCCCCCAAAACCTATCCATCATGGCCATCTTGACCTCCCTATCCTCTGCCCCTGACACCTCTGCCCCGTGGCCTCCCTCTAGGAGGAGCACCTATAGGATCTATGAGTTGTCTCAATGGGACAAACCAAACATCATAAGTCGGAGTGGTCTACACAATGGGTTGACCCTGATTGTATGCCCAAGGCTCGGCAACCAACTGGCAAAAACTCTCAATGGCCTCTACTGCTAGAATCATTTGTCCCCAAGTGGGAACCTCTCTCACAGATCATGCAAGAATGCCCCTATAGCCATCATTGGGCTTGTCTTGGACATCGCCAAACTATTTGGCCACTATATTAGGAAGGTACCAGTCAACCATGGTATGCTCTTGACCCTGCATATAATGGGTCTATCTAGAAAAATAGAGTTGTTGTACATCATCAAACTAGGCTAGCATTTGAAGCCATGGTCGCCACTAAAACACTGTCATACCATCTATCACCTGTCTCTAGTACTGGAGCCCAATCTATCCTATGTACCTGAGTGTAATGGCACCTTGGTATCTCCATACAAAGGGATCATTTGGCTCCACATCCACCATCTGTACAATCAACTAAAGCACTGCAATGTGCTCCCATGCCCAAATATGGAGTGTCACACCTACACCAAGGGATCTCCCATCACAACACACAAAATCATGCAAATCATGATACAAAGAAGCTAGAATCATGGGCCCCCACACAAAAAGAGTCCTCTAGTAAAGCATCCTCTGTCAATCCAAGCTCCAACCTAGACTAAAGAATCAGTCGCATCTATCTAGAGCCACCAAACCTAAAGTGATGGCCGCAACGATCAATCTAAAGGTCGACACCTTACCTGTGTATGTCTCTAAGTTAGTCTATGATGTGACTAATGCAATATGGTCCATCTCCATCACCTCAAAGCAAGCATCCAATCCAATATCAGGATTTTAGATCACTTGATCATCGTGGATAGGAAACTATAATATCCACCAAATGTCCTCCAATGTAACTATTGCCTCTCCCATCAGAAGATTGAAGGATGAGGTCTCGTTGTGCCATCTCTCGCACAACACTATCATCATAGCCAAATGTGTCCTCACAAGAGGTGCATACACGATATACCATAATCCGATCTCTCCCACGTGCTCCTAGTGCAACTCAGACAAATCATCTAATCTCTCTAGTACTGTGGGTTGTGCTCTCTCGACATGAACGGTGGGAAGACCACCTACACCCATGAAGCACACGAAATCAAGAAATCATCAAAACTTGAAGTTGTTTGGAATTTTTGGCTTGAAAATCACAAATGCATCGATGATTATAAATGTGTCGCTATATTCAAAACTCAAACAGTGATGCTTGATGCATTTTAAAATTCAAATTGACAAGTGCATCACCATGCAAGATGGCATCGCTATTTAGAATTCGGTCTAGCCTAACCCTAACTTTGAAATCGGCAAGTACGTTTCCAGATACATATGCATCACCGTTTATAATTTGAAACCCTAAAAATCAAAATTGGAAATCATTGCCTTAGACATATGTGTCGCTATATATCATTTGGGTGTCACCAATTGAATTTTGGGCGTCACTATATAGCATTGCCCCCAAATTCTAAATTCTAACACCTAATAAATGCATCAAAATTTCAAATTTCAAATCAAGTTTTGAATCACATACTGGTGGTCTTGCACCTAGGAGCTGCTGGAACTCTCGAACTCAATCGGAAATGTGTCGGGGAAGCTCACGGAATGCCATTTTGTTGAAGGGTCAGAGCTCAAATCACAAGAATTCTTAAAGTGAGAATTCATAAATGAATTGAAAATGACCCCTCTTGGCCTATTTAACCTAGAGAATTAGGGTTTGTTGCCCTAATTTAACCTTTTTAATGGGGTTTATTATCATTTTCATCATTTTTACCAATCTAGACCAAATTTTGCATCATTTTTTGCATTTTTTGCATTTTTTGGTATTATTCTTGCATCCCATAATATTTTTGAACCCTTGGGGCAGCTTTTCAACCTTTATCAATAAATCAACCCGAAATTCAAAATTTTCGCTCGATTTCTCGAGGGGGCAAGGAGTTAGCTTTATCCTTCCACTGGGGCATCTAAAAACTTAGAATTTTTTTTATTCAGTAAGCATTTTTTATCTGAAAAGCATTGTTCTTTGAACCGAAGTAGTAGGTACCTCGCTTCAAAGAGGGGGAAAATGTCCTAATCAATGTCTTTCACTCGAATTGGATTTATTAACATCATTTCCTCTTTATCTTTCCTCTTTTCACTTAATTGATTTAATTAGCCTAGCTAGTTAATTAAATTGGGTTAATTCACCTCTTTCTGTAATAACACTTCATCTAATTAAATTAAATACATCAAAATATTTAATTTAATCTAGACTAGGTCATCTCATTTAATTAAATATCATTTCATCCCCTCCCCTATTTATTAAATCATCTAATTTAATAAATATCTTCTAATTCCTCTAATTCCCTAATTGCATAAATAAAGCCTTATTTAATTAGAAATTAAACTAATTATTCCTCTAATCAAAGGGTATTTCCCATGGAATATTCTTTATCCTTTGTGCACAATTAAATTTTTTTTTTAATTTGTAAATTAACCTTTTTCCTCACCCTAATGGAATATTCCCTCTCCTTTAATCAACTCACTTAACTTCAAAAGCAATTCAACCCTATAACCTTCTAAACAAGTTACCTTTGACCTGTGTGAGCAGGTCAAAAGTGTGTTTATTTGAGTAAATTATGAGCCTTTGATTAGATTTCATCGTGCATTCTCATCTATTGATGAGAATCCATGATCCATGCCTCTCATCTCCTTCATCCTGAACCGTTGATTAAGCTTTTTGATTTTAACCACCCATTTCTCATTTGCTCTCCTATAAATAGATCACTATTTGGAGACAAATGGATCCATCTTTGATTGCAAACTTATGTTGTTAAATTTTTTCACATACTTGCTTATCTTTTAGCTAATTTTAGTTCATTTTCAATTGTGAATTAGTTTCAAGATTTCATTAATGGTTTCCATGGATCCATCTTATTTTGTAAATAAATTAGGGTTTTCATCTTTTAGCATTATTTTAGCTTAGATTAGTTTATATTAGCTTAGCATTAGCTTATCAATTGCATAATTAGATAATTCATAGCATAAAATCATGGTAACCTAGCTTGCATCATGTTCATTTTCATCATAATCTAGGTTTTCATATGCAAAAGCACCATGGTTTCATCGATTCTCTTCCATAGAATCAACTGAAAAAAAAATCACAATCATGGGATTGGGAAAGGGTCATTGGTCCACATCAATGCAACACCAATTCCACAATGGGATAAGTTTCAATAGATTAGAGTAGATGTTTTCTTTAAAGATTTCATAAATTCAGCATGTTAGGTTTTTTGATAAAATGTGTAATTTCAATTTTGATTTATTGATCTTATTGAGATTCAAATACCCATGTCTCTGTTATGCTTTGATTCCTCATGGATCAAGTGTAATTCGACCCATACCAGTATTTTTTATGTCGACAACCATAAGAATTAAATTCCAATGCATGTCATCCTCTCTCCTAGGCACCTAAGTCTTGTCCAATCAGATTTGAGAAGCTATAGCAACTTACACCTCTTACAGATTCCTTACAGCCTGTCATAATGGTTGTTGCATGCAAAGACATGCAAGTTGTAGACACTCAAAATATCTTGATCAACATCATGTACTTCATTCAGTAACATTGATTCTTCCTTAATCACTTCCACACTAACCAATTAATTGAATAATATTTAATTAATTAAATTCATCAAAATTTCCTCCTTAATCAAATAATACCCTTTATCAAATTATTCCATGTTCTTCCTTTAATTAAATAAATCAATTTTATTTACTTATAATCCTAATGTTCTTCCTTTATTAAATAAATCGATTTTATCTAATTAATATCCTAATGTTCTTCCTTTAATTAAATAAATCAATTTTATTTAACTAAAATGTTAATATTCCAACATCCTCTCATTTTATTTAAATAAACCCAAACATCTAAATCAAATGTCACAAATCAAACTAATCTCTCCTAAGTTAATTAATCCTAGATTAATTAACTCCTAACACTAATCCTCCATTCCTATAGCTTTTAACTCCACCTTAGGGTAAGTCAACCTTGGTCAAGTTGCACATGCAAATCAATTTATTTGATTTACTAATTACCCTATTTTCATTCAAAAATGGCATATTCTTTGAATATTCCACCCACTTGACTTTTCCCTCCCAAAGGAATTTTGTCCTCCACCTTAGCATTAAAGGCTCTTACATGTCCTCTTTTTTGAGCCACCTTTGTATTAAGGGCTCTTGCACCTCTCCTTACACAAGCCACCACTTGGCATTCATTCCTCTTACATATTCCATCTACTCAAATGTGCTCACACATGTGTGAGCACCTTTCCTCTAAAACTCATTAGCATGTTGACAAGTGGAATAATGCCATTGGTTCAAATTTTAATCCCACATTCTCCCCATTCTTCACTCTTCAAACCTTCTTCATTATAAATAGGGCCCTTCTCTATTGATTTAAGATCCATAATTTCATCCACGAGTTCATACACAAGCATCCATATTTTCATGCAAGGTTATTATTCACATATCATCCAAGTTAGGCATATAATTCATCATTCATAGCTAGGTTATTTGAATTTTGATCAAGAAGCACACATTTCATCCAAGAGCTTATCAAGGTATTGGGAAAGGGCTTCTTTCCACATCAAAGAAGCACCAATCCCCCTATGGGATGTTGGTTTGAGCATTTAGAATAGAATTTCATTAATATTTTATTTGATATTTTACTTTATTTTCATGTTCTTGTGTTTGAATGAATTTCATAGGGAATTCTTTAAATCTACTTGTTTATTTACTAATGATCATTTTTTTGTTCATGTTTGAGCAAGTTTAGGAAGGGAATTCACCTTTTGGCACTAGAAGGAGGGTGAAAATCTCGAAATTAACACATTTTTTTCTACATTTCTATTGTTTTTTTCCATTTTTTGTTCTTTCAAGACACAACGACGCTAAGGAGGACAAACAATGACACTATCATTTTAGCGTCGCTATATAGCGACACTACCTTTGTATCTAAATAGCGATGCTATAGTGATCTTCCTGAGGTTGGATCGGTCAAATGCCAAAGGGCAATGCTAGTGAATATTGTGACATAAACATGGTCTCTGTTTTTCCACAGAGTGATGTTGGTTTTAGAAAAGCAACGTTGAGACTCTCAAATAGTGACGCAACTGTGGAAAGCGACATTGGGTCTGTGTAAAAGATCAGTTTTTCAGATTTATTTCAGCATGTGCTTTATATATTGATCTCTTTTGACCATTGAATTTTTTTGTGGCTCTATTGTTTGTAGGTTGATCAACTTTTGTAGGTTAGGTGACAAAGGAGAAGAGGAAACAAGGAGAAAGTTTCTTATGATACTACTTCATGATTGTAACATGTGCTTTTTAACACTTTGAGGACACTTATAACCCAATCTTTGGAAATATTGTTATCTTTCAGCATAGGACTCAAATACATTTCATTTGGGCTTTAAAAATAACACACAAAGGGTTCAAAATAACATTAGAAACTCACTAGATTTGATTTTGGGTCTTAAAAATTGAACAATCAATCTTCACACTCAAATTTGGTGTTATAAAAAGAATTCATTTTTTTGCTTTTTAAGGACTAAAAAGAATTCATGTGTGTTCTTGTTTTGCAATCTTTTTTACAAACTTGTGTCACTCAAATGTGTATGCAATTCTCTCACACTTCATAATGATCTTGAGAATCAAAAGCATTTTAGTGACATTAGGTTTTCTAAAAGATTGCCTCCACATTTCAAATTTGGGTTTTAAAATTTGAACAAATCTTGCTAGTGTGAGAAAAGGAATTGTGTGTGTTCTCCCTTTTTTCACACAAACAAAGATTGATTCAACTATGGATGTTCTTACTTGCTATTGTTCACCTTTAAAGGGCCTACCTTGGTGAGAAAAAGTACTCACCCCAAGGGAATGACCCAAACAGTAATGAGCATAAGTTAGGCTCTTCCGAACCACTATACAAATTTGTGGTTGCAAGGAAAGTTTACAATCAATAGAGTGATTCATGATAGCTCTCTCTCAGTATCTTTATGATGCATAAAACCCTTGTTCTAAGGGTTGGGATACCTCTTGAGGGATTTTATCATAATGTCCTTTGAACTAGATGCCCTTATTATGAACCCTTGTGTAGTAGCCAAAAATCCTAATATTTGTTGGCATCAGGAGGTTGGACCTCTGGAGCTATCCCACATATTTACGGTTCTTTGTAGAGATGAAAATTTTGTCATGGGAGATTCGTGGGAATTGAAGCTTGGCTAACCCAAGAAGTGTGTGTCATGGAGGCGAGCCAGTGTGGTCAAGCTTTTAGTCATCCGCTCTGAATAAGCACAGATGGATTTATCCAAGTGGGAATTCAACAAATATTTTCTCTTCTATCCTAGGGTTGTGCAATCTTTGAGTCAGTTGAACACATTTCTTGAAATTAAAAATCTTGGAAACAAACATTCAATAAGGTCCTTCAAATTTCAAACCCTTTAGGAGAAGAAAATACCTTTGAAAAAATCCAAATGCTACTGCTTGTCCCTAGGGATTCTATCCTTAGAGGCTTCTAATTATTTGGATTTATATCTCAAATTTCTCTTTAAAGTCAACATTAGGGAACTATTTCCTTGATTTTTTTTATTTCCACATAATGGACTTTGTGGGATGAAAAGAGATTGATACATAGACATTTAGTTGAAAAGCTAAGAAAGCAAGTGTTTGTAATAAAAATAATTCATTAAGCAAGATAAGAAACAAATGAACCCCACATATTTGTTTCTTCAAATGATTTTTTGAAAGATCAAAATCTAAAAACCAAAGTCTACCAAGTGTCTTATCCAGGAGCTCTCAATAAACGTGACAAGGGTGCAACCCAAAACACAGAAAATAACTCACAAAACTAGAGGATAATTTTATTATTTAGAAAATGGACTTCTTACATGCAGAGAATCTCAAATCCCCAAGTTCTACAATGTATGCAAGTGAAAAAAATTACAGAATAACCCCTTTTCATTGTATGTGAGCTTTTCCCCAAAAAGCTGCCCAAAAATCAGAAACCCCACCCATAACTAGAGATCCTTTTGAGTTTGGAGCCAAAACAACATTCAAATTTGAGTTTTGGTGGTTTGGCACCAAAATTACAATGTGAAATTCAAATTTCAAAAGTACATTAGAAAATTAGCATATTCTAGAAAGTGCACTAACTTCTGGGAGCCATAACTTTTGATTCGAGACTCCATTTTTTGAACCATTTGAACCGTTGGAAAGGTCTCAGAGTCAACAACGTGCTTGAATTTTTTTTTACCATTTTTGGCAAGTTTTGAGGCCATTTTGGGAACAGTTAAGGCCTCAAATCTGACCTGGAAGGTTTTCAAGTGCAATTTTGGGAGACTAAAACTGTAATATCTTCCAAACCGAGAATAGAAAAGAAAAAGTGAAAGTTGGGAATTAAATTATGATGAAAAGGGTATCCAAAAAATGCAAAGACATCTAAGAAACTACCAACAAGAAATTAAAATCCTTTTTTTGGGTGATGTAGGATTTCCCTTACACCACTCAATGCTCCTACATCAGACACCTAGGGTAATTTGAGAAGTGACCCCGTCACGTCTCAGATGGTTGAGGAAAACCCAAGAAGTCAACCTCTATTTTGGATAGCCAAGATGAATCTTCCACAAGAATTCCTCTCCACTTCACCAGATATTCTTCATATTGCCTATTTCTGGTACTTCTTCCCACATGGCTATCTAGGATTGCTTCAATCTCCTCATTATCTAAAGTAGGTGTTGGAATGCCATACTACCCTATTGTTGGTGCTTCCTCTGTGCCACCTTCATGATACTCTATCAAATCTAAAATTTTGAACACAGGGGAAATGTTGACTCCATCCGGAAACTCTACCTCATATACATTCCCTGAATCATGCTTCTTCAAAATCTTGCAGGGACTGAATTTCTTCATCTTCAATTTGTTATAGGTTCCCATTGGAAATCTTTATTTCCTCAAGTGGACCATTACTTCATCACCAATCTAGAACTCCTTATTCCTCCTTTTCTAATCTACCTTAGTCTTATACTACATTTTCATCTTGTTAATATGTTCTCTTAACTTCTTATGGATATCCTTGATGTGCTTTGAAAAATATTTGGCTTCAATAGCTATCTTCTTCTCTTGGTCCATCTTCCTCAATTTTGGAGTTGTTTTGGGGCTACCTCCATACACAATATGGAATGGTGATCTACCAGTGCTTCTATTGACAAAATTGTTGTAAGAAAATTCTACCTAGGGTAAGATCAAGTCCTATCCCTTGGGTTTATCTCCTACCAAGCATCTCAGTAGGTTACCCAGACTCTTGTTCACAACCTCCATCTTCCCATTTGTTTATGGATGGTGTGCAAAACTAAACTTCAACTCTATTTTCAACTTCCTCCACAAGGTCCTCCAAAAGTATCCCACAAATTTGGTTTCATGATCTGAGACAATACTCTTTGGCAGACCATGTAGCCTCACCACCTCTTTGAAGAACAAGTCAACAATGTGGACTACATCATGGGTCTTTTGGCATGGAATGAAATGTGCCATTTTTGAAAACCTATCAACCACCACAAATACTTAATCATTCCCTCTTTGTTTCCTTGGAAAACCAAGAACAAATTCCATGCTTATATCCTCCCATGGCCTCTCTGGTATAGGTAAGGGCCAATACAACCCTATATTCTGGCTCACTCCCTTAGCCATCTGACATACCCTAGAACTCTACACAAACTTCTTCACATATTGTGACAACTAAGGTCAATAGTAATGTTCACTTATAATGGAAATGGTCTTATCCTGACCAAAATGTCCTGCCATTCCTCCACTATGCTTCTCCTTTATCAAGTTCTCCCTCATGGAACTCCTCGAAATACACAATTAACTTCCTTTAAACAACATACCATCCTGGATTATGAAATTCAGCCACCTTGTCCTGTCCATTATAACAAGCTCCTTGCAAGCTTTCCAAGCCTCTACAAAATTAGGATCTTTTGGATACAATGTCTTGAGTTCATTGAACCCAACCACTTCACTATGCATCTTTTTCAACAATTTATGCCTCCTACTTAAGGCATCTACAACCCGATTCAACCTCCCACTCCTATGTTTTAAAACAAAAGTATAACTCTACAAAAATTCTACCCATTTCATATGCCTTTGATTTAATTTTCCCCGATTATTCAGGTATTGCAATGCTTGATGATCAGTATAGAAAAAAAATTCCTTCGGCAATAAATAATGTCTCCATTTCTTTAATGCTTGAACTATTGCATAAAATTCCTAATCATATACATAATAATTTCTCTTTGCATCATTTAACGTTTTAGTAAAATAGCCAATGGACTTACCTTCTTGGCTCAACACTGCCCCATTGGCACAACCAATGGCATCACAATCGACCTGAAACACCTTATTGAAATGTAGGAGGGCAAGAACAAGTTGCTTTTTCACCTTCTACTTCAATAGTTAAAAACTTTTTTCCATTCCAGTGCTCCACTTGAACTCTTTTCACAAATACTACTAAAGTTTCTAATGAAATTTCTATAAAAATTGGCCAAACCATGGAAAGATCACATCTTAGTAGTAGTTCATGGTGTAGGCCATTCCAGAATAGCCTTCACCTTCTCTAGTTCCATCTTGAGAACTTCTGTCGAGACAACAAACCCCAAGTACACTAACTCCTTCTTCACAAAACTACACTTCTTTAGATTAATCAGCAATTTCTCTTCTCTTAACTTCTCAAAGGCTCTACAAATATGCATCAAATGCTCATCTAAATTGCAACTGAAAATCAAAATATCATCTAAATACACAATAACAAAACTCCCCAAAAACTCTTTCAATATCTCGTTCATGAGTCACATGAATGTGCTTGGTGCATTGGTTAGCCCAAAAGGCATGACTAACCACTCATACAAGCCCTCTTTGGTCTTGAAGGAAATATTCCACTAATCTCCCTCTTGAATTTGAATCTAGTGATATCCACACTTCAGATCAATCTTTGTGAAGTATTGAGCTCCACTCAAATAGACCATTAGGTCACCCATCCTTGGTAGGGTAAATTTGTACTTGATTATTATCTTGTTTATGGTCTGGGAGTCTATACACATCCTTCTTTGGTGCTAGTACTACAGGTACTGCACATGGGCTCAGAATCTCTTGAATCAAACCGTTCTTCAACAATTCCTAAACTAATTTGTTCAACTCCTCGTTCTCTGTAGGAGTCATTCTATGAGCTGCCTTATTTGGAAAACTAGCTCCAAGGATAAAGTCAATTTGATGACTGATCTTCCTCACTAGTGGTAAACCCTCAGGTACATTATCTAAAACAATATCTTGAAACTCATCCAACAATCCAAAAACTTCTACTGGCACCTTGTCACTATCCTCCTTACCCACTCTAGGAATCAATGCATAACATGCACGCTCATGCTCCATTCCTTCTAAAAAATTCCTTCCATCAGATACATAACAGATTCTAGCACTACTGCATACCTTTTATTCAGTCTCCTTCAGAGGTTTCAACTTATGGTGAACCCCATCCTTTGTTTGGGAATAAGTGTTTGCATGGCCATCATGTATAGCTCGCTTGTTGAACTACCACGGCCTCCCCAACAACATGTGGCATGCATCCATGGGGATGATATCACAGAGTACCTCATCATGGTAGCTCCTAATCTTGAACTTCACCAGGCACTATTCATTGACCAGAACTTTGTGGTCTTTTCGCAACTAGGAAATCTGATATGGGTGTGGATGCCTCTCCCTCTTCAGCTTCAACTTTGTAACCATCTCCTCTAACACCAGATTAGCAGTGCTCCCACTATCAATAATGACATCACAACATTTTCCTTCACACTTGCACCTTGTGCGGAACATATTCTTCCTCTATTTTGGATCCTTCTCTTCAGTCACTAGGGCTCTTCTAATAACTAGGGCTTCTCCCTTTTCAACATCATCTGAATGTTCGAATTGGGCCTCCTCATCTGCATGCACAACCCTTCCATGACTTCTGGCATATTTTTTTTCCATTCATTTGTGTTGGGGACATTCATAGGATCGATACCCTTCTTCAACAAATTGGAAACACGTTCCTCTGAAGCCACCTCTTCCAGATCCTTGTCCAGATCTCCCTCGTCCTCTACCTCTTTGATCACCACTATCTTGATCATGAGGGTGGTAGAAGTTATCACTCTTCTAGCTTTGACTAGTACCCACATCTTCATTTTTCTTTTCATCATCATTTCAGCCTCCAAAAGATCTTCCACTTCCCTTTCTGCTTTGACTTCCTCGTCCTTTTTGCTTGTTGTCAAATATTTTGTTTAAATTCTCTTCAACTTTTAGAGAAAACTAGTATGCATCCTCAATGGTGGTCATTCTAACCAGGGTTAGTTCCTCTTGAATGCTCGCCCACAATCCATTAAGATAATGGGCTACCTTCTCCTTGTCGGCCTCTGCATGGCCCATTCTGATGACCATCTTGTGAAAATATTTTGTGTATTTTTTCATAGATTTGTTTCCTTTCTTCAATCCTTGTAATTTATTTGCAGATCTAACTCATAGTCCACTAGTATGAACTACTTCTTCAACTTCTCCACCATGCAATCCCATTTGACGATCTTTCCTTTTCCTCTTCGATTTCTCTCCAACTGGACCTCTTTCCACCAAATACTAGCATGGCCCTTCAGCTTCATTTTCACAAACTTAACCCATTTTGGGTCCTCTATTTCCTCATACTCAAAATATTCTTCCATCTCATTAATCCAGTCGATCAACTCTTTCGAGTTCAGACTTCTAGAATAACTGGAGACTTCTACTCTAAGTATTTTCCCAATCTTCAAAATGGCCCTTATCAACCATATTTGGTCCTGATCAATTGCTTCTTCTTCCTCTTCTACATTTGAATCTTCCTCCTTTTCTTCATCCTCACTTTCTTCTCTTCTTCTCGAGTTTAACCCTCTTCTCATTTGCTCCTACAATGCATCAATTTGTCTTTGGAGGGCTCTGAAACCCTCGACCACCAATGGATCTCTCCCACCAGCATTTCTACCACCTATGGCACCACCATGCCTACCAGGTATCACCCTTGGAGGTATCTTGAATATCTCAAACCCACAACCATGGTCTTGGTGCAAACTTCCTCACGATCGGCGATTTGTCCACACACTCAAGAAAACCCGCTCTGATACCACCTGACGAGGGTGCAACCCGAGACAAAAAAAATAACTCACAAAACTAGAGGATAATTTTATTATTCAGAAAATGGACTTCTTACATGAAGAGGATCTTAAATCCTCAAGTTCTACAATTTATTCAAGAGACATAAATTACAGAATAACCCCTTTTCACAGTATGCGAGCTTGTCCCCAAAAAGCTACCCAAAACTCAGAAACCCCAGCCATAAATAGAGATCCTTTTGAGTTTGGAGCCAAAACAACATTCAAATTTGAGTTTTGGTAGTTTGGCACTAAAATTACAACTTGAAATTCAAATTTTGAAAGTACATTCGAAAATTAGCATATTCTAGAAAGTGCACTAACTTTCGAGATCCATAACTTTTGATCCAAGACTTCATTTTTTGAACCGTTTGAACTATTGGAAAGGTCTTGGAGTCAACAACATGCTCAAAATTTTCTTCACCTATTTTATCAAGTTTTAGGGCCATTTCAAGACCATTTAAGGCCTCTAATTTGACCCAGAAGGTTTTCAGATCCAATTCTGGGAGACTAAAACTACAATATCTTCCAAACCAGGAATAGAAAAGAAAAAGTGAAAGTTGGGAATTACATTATGACAAAAAGGGTATCTAGAAATGCAAAGACATCTAAGAAACTACTGAAAGGAAATTAAAATATTTTTTTGGGTGATGCAGGATTGCCCTTACACCACTGGATGCTCCTGCATCAAAACGTCTTTCAACACTTTACAAAGTTAGAGAGATATTTGTCTATAATTTCTACAAACGTGCTTCAAAATATTATCCCAATTTGTATTCATTCTATTATTGTCAAAATTCAAGTCTTTTTCAATGTTTTTAGTTCCTCACATTAGAAGTGTAGCATGTTCTTCAATAGCGAGGTCTTGTAGGAAAAATTATCTCTACGTTCACTTAGGATCAAAACTAACACTTTCGTTCACCCTCGAACATCAATAAAAAAAAACCATCTCACAAACAACTCTTATAAATATTGGAAAAATCCTTCATACTAGACTTTTGGAAAATCCTTTAAATCAAATCAAAATCATCTTGTTTGACTAAGTGTGTGTGGATGCATCCTTCTTCATATCACCTTGTGAACAAGTTTATTCCAAGAAAACATCTAACATCTTGTATTTTATAAGTTCATTATCAAATCCAAATCATTTATCCAATCAAATCTAAAATAAAAAATAAAAAAGTCTTAAAGTCTACTATCTCCTTCGAGGTTTCTTGAGAGTTCAATCATTCACATCATCCATCTTTCATTTATCTCATCACCACCCTTTGATCCTTAACATCCTAGATTTTGTTTTTTGTACCTAAATTTTAGAACAACCTAATGAGTTAAAGGTTCACCTCCCATATTCCTGAAAGTTGATCCTTATTTTATGGTTCAAACTAGATCTCAACACAAGAAACAAATGAAATCCAACAAAGAAACATCCACTTCAAGTGACTTGAGCCAAACTACTCCTGAAATCAACCCCATTGGATCTAGCAACCCCCCACTCAACCTTCCTCAACTACCACAAGATCTTCAAGAGGAAGGTTTCCAAGTGGAGGATATCACTAACAATTTCCTAGGAATGACTCAAGACAAAATCATAGAAATGGTCCAAAATCCTAAAAATCACAAAATTGTCAATGCAATGATGAGACTTAATCCTTCACAATACATGCTAGAATTAGAAAAATAAGAGGATAAACTCCCATCTGATTATGATGTAAGCACTATTGTGGAGAAACCTCTTGAGAATATGCGACTTGTACCATTCACACCACCTTTTCAAAATTTCATCCAACCCATCCCACAACCCACATCATCTCTTGCTCCAAGTCAACCCATAGTCACCAAGGGGAGTTCATTGCTTCATGCTCTTCAAACACATCCCCTTGTAAATAACTAAAATTTAGATGAAAACACCATATTGGGTCTACAAAATACCGTTCCTCAAAATCCCAAACATCCATATGTTCCACTCATTTTTCATGACACTAATAATCCATCCGCTTTCGCTGCAACCCCAACATATTCTCTAAATACACAAGTCTCTCTCCCCATGGTACCACAAGGACAAGTGGGTCTATTTGGACAAGTCATAATATTTGGGGCCTCATCATCACTTTCTCAAGGAAACCAACCACCAATTCCCTTGCCACTACCTCTTCTAACATCAACATCCACAACAATCATTGGTTTAGGGAAACACCCTTTACCTAACAGACTGATCCCAAATCAATCAAACCAAAACAATCCTCTAATCATAAATCAAGTCAACATACCAAATCCTCCAAACATGCCACCGATATAGCAACAATAGATCACATCAACCCAGGCAACACAATCAATAACTACACCTCAAAAAGTGGTCTCCCAAGGACCTAGCATATCAATTGCACCATATAAAACACAACCCCCAATCACCATTCAAAGAACATCTCAGCATCCACCTCAACAAAATCTCATCACACCATTTTGAATCCTCCACCACCACCTCCAAACTTGAGCATGGAAAATCAATACAACATTACACTACAAGCAGCCCAACAAGCCTATCAAAAGGAACTCCAACAATTTCAAAATCAACAAGCTACACAAAAAGTGTAGGCACAACAAGCACAGCAGGTTTCCCAAGCTCAAACTGTATTGCAACAACACGTTGCACAAGCTACACAAGCACAGGCTGCCCAAGCCACACAGGCCACCCAAGCTACACAAGCTGCTCAACAAGCTCAAGCTCAAGCACAAGCTCAATATCAAGCACAACAAGATCAAGCACAACAACAAGCAACTCAATAGTAAGCATATCAGCAAGCTTTTCAACAATATCAAGTGCAACAAGAAGTAGCTTAGCTATTAGCCCAACAATAGCAAGACCAACAACAATTATTGTTGGCACAACAGCAACTGCAGGCATACCAACAAGCATTGGTCACACAAAAAAACTTGCAACTACCTCCCACAAACACACAAAGCAATTACCCATCACTCAAATGATCAAACCACCCCAAAAAACATTCATCCCACCACCCAATCTGCAAAATGATGTGTCTGCACAAATCAAATTACTCTCACAACAAGTACTAGACCTCCAATTAGGGAAGACAAAAAAACACCAAGGAATTTGTGCCCTTATCCATTTGAAAAAAGCATTGCAATGGTTTCATTCCCACAAGGATTTGAAATCCCTAAATTTGATAAATATCATGGGACGGGTAATCTTGATGATCCCATCAGGGAATTCGAAGTACATTGTATGGAAGTTTCATGTGACAATTATTATCTAATGTGACTTTTCCCTCAAATTTTAGCTGGCCCAAAAATGGAATGGTTCTCTCATCTCCCCCTTGGAATTAGAAAGTTCCAAGAAATTGTGGACTTATTCATACAAAAACGCTCATTCAACATAGGTATCGATGTGAGTCTAGAAGAACTATCCACCTTAAAACAAGCCAAGGGGGAGACATTTGCATCCTTCTAGCAACGATGGCAATCCAAGGCCAATAGGAGCAAGTGGGCTATGCCAGAAGAACAAAAAATATGTACTATCATCGTAAATCTCGAAGGAACCTTGTCCTTCCATCTAAAAATGTAATGCATCACCACATATGACCAGTTGATCGCCAAGGTGCTCAACATTGAAAGAGCCCTTATCGCATAAGGGGGGACACGTACTTACCAAGATAGCCATCCATCAACCACTTATAACTTAAAACATCGCACATGGGAAAAGAAGAGGAATGTCACTAATGATGGTGTGGTTGATGCCAAAGTTGTTATCAGTGCCCCAAGGAAAAAAACACAATCATATCAGCAACCACAAAACAATAACCAAAACAACACACAAGCCAACACAATATCTCAACAACCCAACAATCAAGTGGTCAATAATCTGAATAATCAAGGAGGACCGCCCCCACACAACAAGTATCCTCCCAAATAGAAATACACACCCCCTGGGGAATCAATTGAATTTTTCATGAAAAACTTGGTACAAGAGAATCTCATCAAAATCCATGTTTATGATAATTCTCAAGAGCCCCAAGTGAAACCACCATGGTATAATGAAAATCACCTTTGCAATTTTCATAAAATCAAGAGGCACATGATGGCCAGTTGCATGAAACTGAAAATCACCTTTGTGATTTCCATAAAATCAAGGGGCACATGATGTCTAGTTGCATGAAACACACAATCATATCAGCAACTGCAAACCAATAACCAAAACAACACACAAGCCAATACACTATCTCAACAACCCAACAATCAAGTGGTCAATAATCTGAATAATCAAGGGGGACCACCCCCACATAACAAGTATCCTCCCAAATGGAATTACACACCCCTTGGGGAATCAATTGAATCTATCATGAAAATCCTGGTACAAGAGGATCTCATCAAAAACCATGTTTATGATAATTCTCAAGAGCCCCAAGTGAAAACACCATGGTATAATGAAAATCACCTTTGCGATTTTCATAAAATCAAGGGGCACACGATGGCCAGTTGCATGAGACTGAAAATTTTTATCCAAGAACTTATCGATGATAAAACCATAAACATTGAACAAACTGTAGAAAATCAGGACCTTAAGATATACATGAATCCGATGCTAGATCACAATAAAGGGAAGAACAATGGAAAGTCATAGTATAACAATGTAAACCATGTTTACAATCATGTTGTTGTGTCCTTAGATGAATGGGTCACTATTGTTAATGTCAAGGGAGCTAGAGCCGACTGTGGAGTCACCACACGTGGTGGAAGAGTTACCATTCATGGACCATCACAACCACCCAAGGCACTGGCCTCTAATCCAAAATTTGTTCCCAATGGTTATAATGTCTTGGACCATCTGAAAAGAACCCCTGCCTAGATCTCCATCATGGAGTTACTAAAAATCTCACCTACACATAGGAAAATCCTAGAAGAAGCATTAGCCACATCCTCTATCCCAACAGATCTTGATGCAGACCAATTCCAAGCTATGGTTATACATATCACCACACCACATCTCTTAAAATTTTCTTATCAGGATTTCCCAATGCAACCATCTCATAATCGAGCACTCCATCTTGAAATCTTGTTCCATAAGAATAAATTCAAAAGAGTCTTGGTGGATGGAGGTGCAGGTCTAAATATTTGTACCCTCAAGCTAATAAAGAATCTGGGATTCTCCGAGGATGTTATTGAAAAAGGTAAAGGTATAACAATCAGGGCATATGATGATCAAGAGTTTCTCAAGGCACTATTCAACTCCCTATTCAAGTAGGGCTAGCTATCATGGAAACTACCTTCCAAGTCCTTGATCTTGAACTACCTTACAATATCCTCCTGGGGTTCCCATGGATCTATAGGATGCAAGCTGTCACCTCCACCTTCCATCAATGTGTCAAGTTTCCTTATCAAAATCAAGAGGTCACAATTCATGGTGATCCTGAGCCATTTTATTATTGCAAGAATCTAGAAGCCAAGTACTACAAGATCCCTTAAGTCCCAAAGAAAAATGAATTCCTCACCTCTCCATACATAGACCCATCTACCTTAGCCTACACTTCTGAGAAAAAGACACTCGCCATTCCGAACATCTCTGATACTAAAGTCATTATCCAAGACAATGGGTGTGGGGACTACAAAATGAAGAGGAGTTCTTTTGTAATAGGGGAGTTACCTCAATCTCCTATATCTCATGGGAAACCGCATCCAATTGAGAAACCAACTCAAGCCTTCAAAGAAGACCCCTCCAGATTCAAAACATGGGGAGACCTAAGTCAGGAAGTGGTAGATGAAAGGGATATATCAAGTTTACTATATCAAGATGAAAGGACCATACCTAATCTTCATGTGGACAATGACAACAAATGACTATAGTTAATACAAGGATGGGGCTATAATAAAAATGAAAATCTTGGACAAAATGATAATGGCCTTATAGAGCCCATTATTCCTAAGAAGTGTATAAGGAATCTTGGCCTTAGATGTACTCCTCAGAGGATAACCATACGTGGTAGAGGTAACCCTGTTAAAAAATTTAAAGCTCCTCCTTGTTGATGATGTTTTCTACACAGTAACAACTCAGACAGAATATAATATTCAATCTCTCTTGAAAGGTAAATCTCTATCAGCAAGCCTCAAGAGATAACCCCAAGGTCTCTAATGTCAGGTCTTGACAATGCATAAACAACTCAATGATAAATGTGAAAATGTTGGTAATCACAATGGGACCTTACTACAAGCAAAATACTGAATCTCAATTTATCAGATCTAACAATATGATGATACTTCAATCCTAAATTTAACCCAATAATCAAAGAAATAACAAAAGATAAGGGTTTCAAAGAGATTTCTAAATTTAATATTAAACCTAAGATTAACAATGCAAACGACCAATACTCGAAATGGAACAATCCCTCAAAACTGACTTCTACTTGACCCAGATGGATCTGCAATCTTATAGAAATAGTGCAATCTTCTAAGGTGTTAAGATTTTCAAATCATGAACATTCATTCAAACAACCCTATCGCAATTGAAATGAATAAACCCTCACAATTGAACTAAGCACAATGAATATAAAAGTCCAGGCTAACTTTGCAAAGCAACTAACAATCAGTTGATTCCAAAAAGTATGGACCAGGGATTGCTCCAACACTTCAAATATCAAACCATAAACATCATTGAATCAAATCTAATATAAATATTAACCTCCTCAAAGCAATTCTAAAGATAGAATAACAAGAACCATGCAAGATAAGAAGAACACAATTATGGCACCAAATCACAATGTCATTACTTGCATCAAATTATCCACTGTAGCAACAATTCCAGCTTTCTGTTACAATATTTTCTTGAGAACAACTACTTGCTAACTCCTAATCTACTTAATTCGCTCTAACTAGCTCTCTATTTGTCTATATCTAAAATTTCTTAACCCTTACAAAAGAGGAAAAATGCCAAATTTATAGAACCCTCAAAATATGTCGGCCTAGATAGGATTTTACAATAATAATTAGGCACAACAAGTCAGCCAAGAGAAATTCAAAATAAAATAAAATATGCATTAAATGTATGAACTTCATCCAGGTCGGCCTAGGATTTCCAATGCAGCTCGGACCACTGCATGGAAAAATAATAGGGAAGTACAAATATCGATGTAGCCAATCATTAACTACCTTCCCCGTTGTCTTTATTCCAATCCAGCATTTCATGAACTTTCAAAAGCACCCTATCTAAGTCGGCCACAGGTGGTAAAGGAAAAACCCTAAGTCATCTTTCAATTGATGCAATTTCTTCCCTTGACTATTTAACCAACTTATCCCAATCCACTTTATATGTTAAGTATTTGTCAATGACAGCAATGTAGGTGGCCGCATCATCCAACTGATGCTCAGAAATGGAATCCTCATTAATTGGGGCATAAACATCATGCCACCACTTCCTCAATTGTTCCAAACTCAAATACTTGGGAGCAATCTTCCTTCTCCCTATCATAATCTCAAAGAAAGCGATGGAGCCACTATACACACCAGCTAGGGTATCATCAATCTGCCTCCTCTATTTGTAAATCTTTTTCAGAACCTTCTGCCTAATTTTCAATGCTTCAAACCATTCCCAAGGTTCAGCAACTCTAGAGGAAGGAAGAATTTTATCAGTTACTAGCTTATCCCTAGTGTAATCCATGATAGTTCTTGTTTTATGTAGCAGGAGATTTGTATCTTCCTTATCCTGTGCTAACACTTCCTTCAACCAATCAGTTTCCCTTATATCATCCTTCCCAATTGACAAAATCTCCTTAATGGCCTCATTACCTTTGGTTCGCACCCCTTGCATCCAATTCGTAGTGGCAAGAGTGGAAGCCTTCATCTTTTCCAGCTCGGTAATGGTCTCTCGAGGTAAAGGCTTTGCAGCAAAAATCGAAGGGTTAATAGATTGCAAGGGCTTCATCAAATCTTCCAAGCATTTCATTAGATTCTCATTTTCCTTCTTTAGCTCCTGCTTGGTCTTTATTTCCTTCCTCAATCTGCCCAAGATAACCGCACTAGAACCCTGGTAATCTTCAATATCTTGCTCAACAAAAGTGGGCCCTAGATTGAAAGTCTGAACATTGTAATCATTTCCAGCCACATCATCTCTGTTTTTATCTGGAGTAGGGGTGGCAATGTGAACAACTCTGTTATGAGCCTCATCCTTTTCAATCCTTGAAACCACCCTAGCCTTCTTTTTACCTTTATCTTTTCCAATTTTGGCTAGTATCTCATCCCAATTCGGTGGACTATCTTCCACAAAAACTTGTTTTCTCTTTATCTCCTTATCCAACCAACCAGGGACAGTGGATTCCAATTGCACTTCACTTTGTTTCTCTTCCTGCTCATCCTTAGGTGCCTCTTCACTCAAATTCTATTTCTCAGGAGTTTCATCCATCTTGCTTTCATTTTCTTCAACATGTTCTTCCTTATGTACAGGTGATGGAACCTTCACTGTTTCTTCCTCTACTAGAGGTGATTTAACTTCTTTGGCTCCAACAGGTGACTCTGCATAAGCTACCAAAGGAGACTGCATTGCCTTATCAATTTTTTCCTCTGCACTATAAAGATCTCCCTCTTGAAATTCCTCTCCTTCAGTATCTAGATGTTCCTCAATGTTTTTTGACTCACCTGGCTTGCTTTGAGCTTCATGAGTGGAAGGAACATCATCATGCTGCTCCTCATGAGAAACAACTAGAGTGAGATCTACCTTAGGCACACTATCCTTAGGAGAAGGAGTCCTAGACCTCCTTGTATACACCTTGGCCTTCTCCTCTGAGCTTTCAACATTTACCACTGGTGGGGTAACTTCTTCTCCTACCTTGGAGCTTTCCTTCTCTGACAATTTTATGACTCTTCTCCTTTTTGGTATAGGATCATCAACCTTAGAATTCTACCCTTTAGTTTCCTTCTGCCCAGACTTCTTAGTCCTTGTCCTCTTCTTAGCCTTTAGCTTTCTCTACTTTTTCGCTTCCTAGGCTTCCATTTCTTGAACACCTTTTATCTTGATTTTGAAAGGAGAATCCATCTTACCCTTGCCCTTAGGATCCTGCTCGGTCGATTCTTTAGAGGTGGAGTGAGGATCTAAATCTCCCATTAGCTCATACGTACATTTCACTCCCTCATTTTCCAACTCCCATAACTTATGCCTTAGCCACATCTTGGTAAATTTGATAACTGGATCCACCAACTATTTTAATTTTGTCTTTTCCTCTTCTAACCAATCCACATAACCAATTGGTTTGTCTTTTATTGCCTCATAAGCATGATCCTAGATCAGGTTTCCATCATCGTCAAGTTGGTCTGGGACTTCCCTCACATTGTATAGTCAGATCGATTCAGCTGGCAGCCGAGAGAACTTCTTCTTCTTGACCTCAAATTCATCACTGCAGTTGGCCTAATAGTCCTCCAAATCAACCTTATGGCCATACTCTTTATTGGCCTTCTTTTGAGCTTCTCCTGTAATATCAAATCTGGACTTCTTGGAATGGAAAGATAAGCCAAGAGTATTCATTTCTTCTTCTGAAGCCTAGGCAGAACCAATGGAAGGACAAGCCTCTCCAATGCCAATCCTTAATGGGAAATCTCCACCAAAACCAGTCTTATGCTTGTCCCTCTTGACAATGGAATCAAAGTCAAAGATCTGTCTAGTTACTTCCAGAAGTATGATGTGATCATTAGGGTACCTTGGAAATCTATAAGGAGCCCTCTGGCAGCCATAAATCTGAATGTTGGAGAAAGTTGGGAATTGAATAAACCATGCCCCATATTTCTTGATGAGTTCTTTTGCTTGATCTGAAATCCTTACATGCTTCGCACCCTGAAGTAATCTGGTGATATGCATGGTGAATGCATCATTCACCCTCCTATAGCTTGAGTCTCCCAAGTGCAACTGAGGGTAAACCTCATAGATAATATCCTGTCCAAAGGTGCCCCTTGTACTCAATCCTTTGTAGGGGTGGAATCTTGCAAGTGCGTAGACCAAATATGAGGTCATTGTGAAGGTCTTTGTTTGCAACACATTGGACAACTGCTTGTGGATTACTCTGCTAATGACTCCTACCTAATGGTAGTCAGTCTTCTCCTACTCCATCCTCACAATCACATGGCACATCCAATTCTCAAACATGCTAGCATTCTTCAATCCAACCACCCTGCTGAGTAACATGATGGAATCATAGTATTCCTTCTTGAACTTTGCTCTGAATAGCTGCTTAGGCAGTTTGGAATAGTGAGACTTGGGCTTCTCCAGCCAGGAATTGATAAGCTGTTGTGACTTCACAGTTTTTTCATTGTAGAACTCCTGAGCTGCTTTCATGTTGAATGCCACCACATGAGATTTGTCTAGCATATCTAAAGTTTGGGCAATGGAAACAGGGTTGAGATTCACCACAATCCTCCCTTGAGGACCAATTATTCTCTATGTGTCCTGATCATAGTGCCTGGCACACTCAAGGACCAGCTCATAACACTGCACCGTAGAAGGGAAACCAGCTACATGTGACAAGCCTAATTCCATCATCCTCTTAGCCACCAGAGGAAGGTCATCTGCTTCCATTCTTTCTTTAAAATCCTCATAGTCCTAGATGCCAACATTTTTATCTGTTACTTCTGACCAAACAGAAGTGATGTTACTCTCAGGGATCTTGCTCTTAATTTCCATCTTAATCTTTTCTGCATCAGACATTGAAGACCCAGTCGCTGCCTTGCTAGGTTCAGCCTGCACTCAACATGGAAATCATAGTAAAAACCACAGGAAGGGAAATTTAATCCATCAAAATACCATTAGAATGAACCTCATATAACCAAGGTGTTATTAAATCTCATATAAAATGATCACAACAAATTTTGGGTTTCAGAACCATCCGCAGAATCTGAGCTAGAGAGGAATTTCGGGGAATTCCGAGCCAGACGGATTCCGGCAGAATAATCATGAAAACACCTACTAACAATTAAATTTGATCATTTTCAATCAAAAAACCACATAGCAGATCACAAGATAGCATAAATAAATCATAAAATGCAATAAAAATCACCAACACATCATGTTATTCCATACTTCTCTACATTTCACCAAATTTCGGGAAAATCCGCCAGAGATGGATTTCTGCGAAGGTAGAGACACTTCGCAAATCTGAAAAAATAGGGAACCAAGGACCTCGAGAAAATCCAGAGTCGACGGAAATCTGCGGATAAGGTCAAACTCCGAAAGCATGCGGATTTCGGGAACTCAAAGGAAATCAGGAAAACGGAGGAGATCAGGAAAATCTGGGGTCAACGAAAATCTACGAAATATATGAAACTCTGAAAGCGATAGTAGATTCTGGAAAAGCAAAGGAAATCGGGAAAATCCGCTAGAGACAGATTGTCCCGAGGGAACGAAAAATATTGGACTGAGGACGAAACCCGAACATTGGCGTTAAATCACGATTACACTCAGAACACCAGATCGATCATGAATTTCAAATATTTAAGCTTAGGGCAAGTTTAATATGGGCTTTCTATGGATTCTATTAGCACCCTAAGCCAATTCGTGAGAATACTAAAGATAAATGGCGATGCCCTAAGTTTCAAACCCCATACATCCGCCATTAACACATAAGAAAGCTCAGGATTTAAACATCTCAACCGCTAAAGCCTTACTAGGGAAAACTCATGACTTCTCAAGCACGACCCATCACAATGCAAAGAAACAGATGAGCTCGGGTCTCACTTGGAAGACCATAAATCAAACAATGCTATGCAACCCTAGTCACAAAAATGTTCAAATAACATAGAGAATTAAACCCAAATAAGCTCTATAACTTCAAAGCACTATCTACAATCATAAATTCAAAGCAAGGCAATTGAAAACATACCATTTTGAAGAAAAAATCAATCTCAGAAATAGTAAATGCAAAATTCAATGGCATCCACAAAGAATAGGGGTAGGGATGCAAAAGAAATCGCCACTCAAATCAGCAATTCACAAACTCAACGCCTCATATCCAAATCCAGCACTTGCAAGGATGCACTCTGCAGCTCAATAAATGGAAAACAATAGCATAATGGTATAAAAGACCTCGAAAAGTGATTAAATACATCGCTCATTGATGGTACAAACGACATTAAATGCAATCAACAAGACAGTTAGAAAACCTGGGAACCCAACGACAGGACGAAATCCAGAAAAATCCGTCCCACGTGGAATTCTGCGAAGACTGAAAATCTTCGAATCATAGTGCATAGCTGGAGTCCGAGCAAGATCCGGGAAAATCTGGTCGGGGTGGAAAGTCTCGAACTTCAGTGAAAACTCGAACTTAGCTCAAAATTAAAGATATTCAATGAATAACTTAGGGGAATCGCCATGGCAATCAAAATAAACATTGAAGCATGTGCCAAAGTAAGACAAAACCTCAAAATGAAAGGGCCAAGAAACCAAAACCAAAGCAAAATAAGGTCCCTACTTTTAGCGGGGCATGTGTGCAAAAACTGCACAACACTCCTTAGTTACCAATATCCATAGGTTTACCCTTAGACAACTATACCTTTGACATAACTAATGTCTGTGACGAAGATCCCCTTACTAATTTACCTGTCCTATTTGAAGACTCTTCCTTGTTTATGATCTCCATTGTTTCTTTTGAGTCGAACAACCAAACCCATGAGCTAAGATTAGTCTATCCCCAACTCATTGACTATGACCAACGAGGACCACCAATTTTAGACACATTCAAAAATGATGAGGCTCTCTAATAATTCGTGGGATTGTGGGATACTATACCATATGGAGATCATAAAGCAGCATTAAACATTGAGCTAGACACACATGCCTACTATGGGTTGATGATTGAATCCCTCAGTTGTAAAAGTGGAAATTTAAGAATAATATCTAGGTCTTTAAGTGAAAACCACATTGTGGCACTTTCTAACCCAAAAATAGTAAAAAAAAAGGACACATCCAATGGTGAAAACCTCTCTAAGGTACTAAAGGATGAGGAATTCAATATTCCCCTTAGTGTTATTCATCAAGAAAAGTTAGCAGTCTTAACAGAGAAGTGCAGTCCAGTCAACCTAGGAATAGAAGAAACACCACATATCACCTTCTATGCAGAATTGCTTTTGAAAGAAGAATAGGAAATCCTAGCTGCATTTTTGAGGGAAAGAAAGGTAAACATTGCATCGACCTATGCAGATATACCCGGTCTTGATCCTGAAATTGTGGTTCACCATCTAGCTATCTATCCAGAAGAAAATCCAGTAAGACAAAAACTAAGAAAGATGCATCCAAAAATAGCATTACTAGTCAAGCTTGAATTACAAAAGCTCTTTGATGTTGGCTTCATACGATTGATTGATTATCCAAAGTGGATTTCAAATCTTGTACCTGTCTCTAAACCCACTGGGGGCATCGACATCTACATAGAATTTAGAGACCTTAACAAAGCATGTCCCAAAGATGATTTCCATCTCCCAAACATAGACATGATTATGGATATGACGACAGGACATGAAATGCTATCACTAATGGATGGATTCTCAAGATACAATCAGATCATGATAGCTAAGGATGACCAACACAAGACAAATTTCACTTCTCCATGAGGGACTTACTGCTAGAACATGATTTCCTTTGGTTTAAAGAATGCTAGAGCAACCTACCAAAGAGCTATGACATTAATTTTCCATGATATGATTCAAAAAATTATGGAAGACTATGTAGATGACATATTAGCTAAATCAAGGTGTAGACACATAAAATATATCGATTGACATTGTGCATCTGATCCCGACTACTAACATCATTTCATCCTGAATCATCCCTCGGTCTAACAAGTTAATCAAATTTCCTTATTTGATTAAATTCATCAATTTCCTTCTCTTAATTAAATAAATCATTTTATCTAATTAATTCTCTCTCTTTTGTTAATTAAATCGATCATCTGATCTAATTATCCCTATTTAATTAAATAATCAATTTTATTTGATTAAATCTCTAAAGTCTATCTATTAAATTAAATAAATCAAAACCTTATTTAATTTGATCTAACATCATCTCTTTTAATTAAATAAATCAAAATCTTTATTTAATTAATCTCTTATCACATTCATCTCATATTTGATTTAAATAAATCCACAAATCTAAGTCAAATAAGTCACATCATCTAATCTCCTATTAAATTAGTTAACCCTTGATTAATTTAATTCTAATTCATGTCCCATCCTCTAACTTTTCCCACTTGCACATGAAAATAGATTTAATTGATTTATTAAATCCTCTATTTTCCTCAACAAGGCATCTTTTGGAATATTCCTCCAAGTTTGAATTCAAATTCCAAGTTGACATGTACATCCAATAAGGCATTTACTCCATCTTACATGTCCTTTGCCTTGAACCAAGTGGCATTTATTGCATTTTCCATTCCCTCTTGCAAGTCATTTCAACAAATTTGAAATTCAAAAATATGCATTTATTGGCACAATCCTCAAAACTTGCACATCCTCCATCCACTCATAGATTGACAAGTGGCATCTTGCCATTGGATGAATGTTAGTCCCACATTGCTCAAATTTGGACATTTATCCATCTTGGCATTCTATAAATAAAGAGCTCATATCCTCATTTTATCATCCACAAATGATGCAATGTTACCATGTTCAAATATCTATGATATTCCATCCATCAATCTTGAATCTTAGCTAGGTTATGCAGGTTTTTAGCTTAGAGCACTCAATCTTCATCAACAAAGTGGATCATTCATCAATCATCATCAACACATATCAATCTTGCATCATAAGAATTGGGAAAGGGCCAATTTTCACATCAAATTGGCACCAATTCCCCCATGGGATCATGAGTTTGCAAATTTAAATTAGGATTCAATCTATTTTGTTGTTTTCATTGTGTTCTTCATTGTTTATTTTCCTAATTTGAGTTTTGTAAATGGATTTCATGGGGAATCCTTGTTCTTGCTTGCAATTGATTATCTAATGTGTTTGTTCTTATTGTCTTGCAGGTATTAGGATTGGGGTTCACACATTTGGTGCTAGAAGGAGGGCTTGATATCATTTTTAATCACTTTTCTCACAAAATTTTGCATTTTTGTTTGTGCATAGGAAAATTCCAACATTGGGAGCCCAAGGTCACTTTTTTAGCACCGCTGACTCTCCAACGTCGCCATATAGCAATGCTGGAAAATAAAACTCTGATGCTTTAGCCATCCCACCTAAAAAATTTGAATTTAAATTTTAAACGACACTGAGCAAAAGGGCGACGCAATCGAGCTCACTGGTCTAGGCACAGAGTGTCGCTAACTGGTAAGTGGAGCTGTACAACACCACTAAGAAATCAAACTACGACGCAGTCACTGGTTGCGCTGCTGGCAGGGAGTAAAAAGTTGAAATCTTATTTTAGCATGTGCTTTTTTGATAAATGATAATTTTATCTTCTATTTTCTGCATTTTGACCTCTATGTTTTGTAGAATCTAACTGGTTTTCATTCTTGTAGGTTGGATCATTTGAAAACGAAAAAGAAGGAAGCATAAGGATGATATTCCACAAAATCAAAGTGTTTATCAACACTTTAGTGTTTTTCTAACACCTTTTTAAGAAATTGTTATCTCTTTTGCTTAGGACACTAATTTTGTTTGGATTTTAAAAAGAATCTTTCTAATTTTTTGTAAGGGTTTAAAATGAACATTAGGACTACAACTTACTAGAGTTTGTTTTTTTGGTTAACAATTGAACAAAACAACTCTCATTTGTCCTTTGGTGCTTTAAAAAGAATTCATTATTGCTTTGTGGGATCTAAAATGAACATGTGCTATTTTTTTTTGTGAGGGCTTACTGAAACTAACTTCGTTGGAAAAGGACTTATGCACTTCTCTTGCGCTTTATAGCGATCTTGAGAATCAAAAGGCCTTTTTCGTGATTTTAGGTTGAGATAAAGCAATCACCTCCACACTTCATTTTGGGTTTAAAATTGAACAAAATCTTGTGTGAGTGTGAGTAGAGCATTATTGCGCACATTCTCTCTCTTTGTTGCAAACAAAGATTGATTGAGTTACGGATATTATCTTTGCTCGCTTTTGTTATCTTAGAGGGCCTGCCTTGGGGGAAAAGTACTCACCCAAGGGAACGACTCAATCGGTAACACTCTAAAGCCAAGAGTATTTCCAACTGGGATATAAATGTGGGTATTGGAGTAAATGCAAATATCATGCAGTTGGCTCCAACAAGATGGATCCAAAAGGGGACTCTTGCTGTATGGGTCAATCTCCACAAACGGAAAGTCCTAATTAAAACCCATGTTCTAGAATTTCCAAAATCCTTTGATCTATTTGTTGGTGCAAGAACGGTCGTTCTGAAGCCACCCCACTTTTACAGTCTTTTAGTAGAAATGGAAAGCATGCCATGGGAGTTTCATGGGTGTTGATGCTTGGCTGCCCCGATTGGCGTTAATGAGTCATGGAGTGGAGCCAATGGGGTCAAGCATCTAACCATTCACTCTGGACTTGTCCAAGAGGGAATCCAACAAATATTGTCTTACACATCCATAGGGTTGTACTTATTCTTGGCTACAAAATGCTTTGCTTGTTCAAAAAAATATTGGAAACAAACACTTAAACTTCATCATCAAAATTTCAAACCCTTTAGGATACAAATACAATTGACTATATCTATATGTTATTGCTTGCCCTTGGGATTCCATCCTTAGAGGTTTCTAAACATTGGATTACATCTCAATTTGTCTACTTAAGTTAAACAATAGGTAACCCTTTCCTTGGATTCATCAAATTTCCACATAACATATTTTGTGGGACTTGAAGAAATTAAGACATTGGACATCTAGCTTGAAAAACCTAATCAAAGAAAGTTTTTGTGGTAAAATAAGTCCAATAAGAAAAGCTAAACAAAATGAACTCTCACATGTGTTGAAACCTTATGATTTTCAAAGAAGACAAATCCCAAAAACAAAATTCATTGGTTCAAAATCCAGAAATATGTGTTCAAATTGAATTATTCTTTGGTTATAAAGGTCTATAGAAGCATTGTGTGTTCTTCAATACCTAGGTCTAGGCAAACAAAGTGTCTTTTTTAGGTTCATCTTGGGATCAAAGGAAATAAAAATATTTTTCACCCATCCTTCTAACATAAAAACAAAAATCATCTCACTATCACCTTTTGAGAAATCTTGAAAATTATCCTTCATGCTAGGCTTTTTGGCAAAAATCATAATCATCAAATCCTTGAAATATTTATCAAATCATCTTTGGCTAGGTATGTGTAGATGCATCCTTTTGCATATGCTTATTCAAAATTATCAAACCATCTTGTTTAGCTAGGTATATGTAGATGCATCCTTCTCCCTACACATATTCAAATTATCATCCTTTGAGAAAATCTATCCCTTAGATAATCATCCAACATCTTAGGGTCTATTTGTTCAAAATCAAAGCAATCAAAATCAATCAAAATCAAGGACAATCCCAAAAGGAAAATCAAAATAAAAATCTGAAACATATCCGAAAGTCTTAAAAGCCTAGCATCTCCTTCAAGATTTATCAAAAGATAAAAACATCCACATCATCCATCTCTCATCATCATCATATCACCTTTTGATGACCAAGATATCCTAAAATTTTCTATTTTGTGCATAAAGTAAAGATCAATCCAAAGAATCAAGAGATTCATCTCCCCTATTCTTGAAAATTGATCATTTTTTATGGTTCAAACTAGATCTCAATACAAGAAGAGCATGGAAGCCGAAAAAGAAACACCCACTTCAAGTGATCTAAGCCAAACAAACATTGAAATGAATCCCATCAAATCAAGCAATGTTTTGACTATATCATCATCACAAAACCCACAAGAGGAAACCCAAGGAGAGGATCTTACCTTTGGGATGTCTCATGAAGAAATAATTGAAATGCTCCAAAATCTAGAAAACCATAAAATCATCAACATCATGATGAGGCTTAACCCTTCACTATACATGCTTGAGCTAGCAAAAAAAGGGGCCAAATTACCTTCAAATTTTGATGTGAGTACCATAGTGGAGACATCTTTACCTCCAATCTCATCCACCATCCCCATCTCATCTACACCCCCATCCCAAAGCATCACTCAAAACATTCCGCAAATCATGAAATATTTTGCTCCAACCCAACCTAATGTTAATAAGGGAAATGCATTTCTTAATGCTATTCAAACACAACCCCTTGTTAATAATCAAGAATTAGATGCAAACACCATATTGGAACAAAAAATACCCCAAAATCCATTACACAAGTATGTTCCTCTCACTTTCCATCATGATCCATCATCATCATCTTTCCGTGCAACACCTCAAACTCCTCTCCTCACAAATTCATAAGAAGAAGGTGACATGTTCGGACCAGGGGGCATTTTCGACACCACAACATTTTCTCAAGAACTCACACCCCTCACATTTTCACCCCTCCCACCATTACCATCATCATCCACACCACTCCTTGGCTTAGGGCTTCCCCCTTTACCAAGTATCAATCAAACCAACATCCTGAATATCAATCAAAACATCACGCAAAACTTTTCATCGATATCACAACAACAGATGACAATGACACCAGAAATAGCGACCTCATCAACCTTCCCCCTAACATCTCAAAGCATGGTTTCTCAAGGACCAACCACCAACACGACAGCACCATTCACCACTCAAATCACCAACATGACATCACCACTCACCACCTTCACAAATGCCATTCTAAATCCACCACCACCCCCACCACCACCAACTTCCAGCATATCAAGCCAAAATCACATGGCATTGCAAGTAGCTCAGCAAGCTACTTTTCAAAGGGGATTCCAACAAGTGCAAAAACAAAAAGCCGCACAACTAGCCGCTTAGCAAGACACTCAAGATATGAAAGCTACCCAAGCCACATTACAAGCACAACAAGCTGCACAAGCCCAAGCGTTATTGCAACAACAACAACAACAACAACAAGCCACTCAAGCCGTGCAAGCTGCTCAAGCAGCCCAAGCCGCATTACAAGCACAATACCAAGCATAAGTACAAGCTCAAGCTTAGGAAAATTCCCAATATCAAGCACAACACGCACAAGCATAGGCACAACTTCTTGCACAAAAACAAGCAGCACAAATGCAAGCATATCAGCAAGCAATAAAGAAATATCAAGAGCAACAAGAAGCAGCCCAATTGGAAGCCCAAAAACAAGTGTTGTTGGAACAACAATGAGCACAACAACAAGCGTTGTTGGAGAAGCAACAAGCACAACAGCAAGCAAAAATCTTAGCGCAACAACAACAAGATCAATGACAGGCATTGTTCATACAACAGTAGGTGGAGGCATACCTAGCTCAGGAGAACATATAGATACCATCGAACAGCACATCAAACAACCCACCCATCCAACCCACAATCAAAACACCCCAAAACACCTTCATCCCACACCCTGATCCACAAAATAGCGTAACGACACAAATCAGGTTGCTCTCGCAACAAATGCTCGATCTTCAATCAGGGTGAACAACAAAAACACCAAGAAAATTGTGCCCCTATCCATTTGACAAGATCCTAGTGATGAAACCATTCCCCAAGGGATTTGAGATCCCCAAGTTTGACAAATATCGTGGGACGGGAAACCCTAAAGATCACATCAGGAAATTCCAGCTTCATTGCATGGAAGTCGCATACGACGATACTTATCTGATGCGGCTATTTCCTAGGAGTTTGGCTGGCCACGCTATGAAATGGTTCTCTTGCCTACCTTTAGGCATTAGGACATTCCATGAAATGATAGACGCATTCATAAAAAACCATGCATGCAACATTGCCATGGATGTTAGTCTAGAGGAACTCTCATCTCTGAAACAAGGAAAGGGTGAATCATTCGCCTCATTCCTACAACAATGGCAATCCAAGTTTAATCGAAGCAAGTGGACCATGCCCAAAGAACAAAAAGTTTGCACCATCATATCCAACCTTGATGGCCTCTTGGCATTTTATCTCAAGCTACAAGGGATCACCACATATGACCAGTTGATATCCAAGGTGCTCAACATTGAAAGAGCCCTTATGACTCAATCTACGAGATCAACTTCATACCCCAAACAACAAAACAACTGCCCACCCTCCAATTACAACAATAAACCTCACATATGGGCAAGGAACAAAAACATTACTAATGATGGTGTCGTCGATGCCAAGGTGGTCATTAGTGCCCCTCACCAAAATACACCCGCGCCACAAATCCAAATCCAACACCAAAACAATCATCATGCAATACAACAACCAAACAACAATCCAACAATCAACAATCTCAATGATCAAAGGGGACCATCCTAATGGAACAAGAGTTATCCCAAGCAAAAATACACTACTTTGGGGGAACCACTAGAAGTCATCATGAAAAAGTTGATAAACGAAAAACTCATTCAGGCTCCTACCTTTGAGAATTACCAAGAACCGGATGTGAAACCTCCTTGGTATAATGAGAATCAACTCTGTGAACTCCATAAAATCAAAGGCCATACCACAAACAGTTGCATGAGATTAAAAAACATAATCCAAGATCTCATCGATAAAAGAATTATAAACATGGAACAACCTACAGTAAACCAAGATCTTAAGATATACACGAATCTGATGCCTAATAATGGCAACAAAGGGAATAAAAATGATAAAGGGAAAGGCACCCACACAAATGTAAATCATGTGTATGAAACAGTTGTCGCCTCCCTAGATAAAAATTGCATGGTCATCACCATCAAAGGCGCCCATGCCGAAGATTGTAAAGTCACCACAAGAGGCAGGAAAGTTACCATCACAAGATCATCCTAGCCAAATAGAGCCCCTACATCTAAATCTGTCCCTAATGGCTACAATGTCCTAGATCAGCTCAAAAGAACACCAGTGCAAATCTCCATATTGGAGTTGCTAAAAATCTCATCTACCCATAGGAAAATCCTTGAAGAAGCGTTGGCTTCATCAACTGTCCCCACAGATCTTGATGTGGAGCAATTCCAAGCTATGGTCAGAAATATTATTACCCCAAATCTCCTCACATTATCCAACCAGGATTTCCCCTCTCAACCATCTCACAACCATGCACTCCACTTGGAAGCCATTGTACACAAAATCAAAGTCAAAAGGGTCTTGGTGGATGGAGGTGCGGGCTTGAATATATGTTCTCTCAACCTCATAAAACAATTGAAAATATCAGAGGATTCTATCGACAAAGGAAAGGGTATCACAATAAGAACACATGATGATCAAGAAAGAGTGTCCCAGGGAATGATCAAACTCCCTATTCAAGTAGGGTTAGCTATTATGGAAACCACTTGCCAGGTCTTGGACCTTGACTTTCCATATAACATCCTCCTAGGATGCCCATGGATTCATGCAATGAAGGCAGTAGCATCAACTTTCCATCAATGTGTGAAATTCACACATGAGGGACAAGAAATTACCATCCATGGAGATCCTGAATCCTTCTCCTATTGTAAAAGCCTTGAAGAAAAGTACTATAAAATCCCCCAAGTACCAAAAAATGATGATGGTCCATCTACACCATACATCGATCCCGCCACTCTCGCATCCACTTCTGTGAAATAGACACCCACCACTCCCACCATCCCCACCATCTCTGACATCAAGTTCATCATCCAAGATAACGGTTGTGGAAACTACAAGCTTCCTAATAATGCTTTTGTGGTAGGAGAGTTACCATAATCTCCTAGATCATGAGGGCGTCCGCAAATAAATGAAGCCTCCACATCCCAAACATCTCCTGAAAACTACCCCAACTTTATGAGTTGGGGAGATCTTGGCTGAGAAGTTATTGAGGTGGATCCATCTCATATGCTATATCAAGATGAAAGACAAGTAGCTGATTTACCAATGGATGACAGAAGCAAGGGTCTGCAAATGATGCTCGCAATGGGCTACAATAGAAATCAAAGACTTGGAAAAAATGACAATGGGCTTATAACACCTATCATTCCAGAGACACGACCGATAGAAAATATTGGCCTTGGATGTACCCCTCTGAGTATAACCATACGAGGCCAAAGTCCTCCAGTTAGAACAGTTAATAATCCTCCTCATCCAACCCCAGTATAACTATGCTTACCATTATCTGTAGGTAGAGTCATAGATAACTTTACATTTGATATAACTGATGTCTGTAGTAGTAGTGATGACGAGGATACCACAACCAACTTACCTAGGATATTTGAGGATACCACTCTTTGCATGATTAGAACCCTATCTTTTGAATCAGACCATCAAAATTATGAGATCCACCTAGTATATCCCCAACTCATCGAATACGACCAACGAGGACCACCAGTTCTTGATACATTCAAAAATGATGAGGCGCTCTCAAAATTTATGGGACCGCAGGATAACATTCCAGGTGGGGATCACAAAGCAGGGTTCATAATGGAGTTAGATACACATGCCTATTATGGGGAAATGATTGAATCCCTTAGTCGTAAAAGTAAAAAATTAAGAATAATATCTAAGTCCTTGAGTGAAAACCACACTATGGCACTCTCTGACCAGAAAAAAGTAAAAAGAGAGGACACATCCAACAGTGAAAACCTCTCTGAGGTGCCCAAGGATGGGGGATTCAATCTTCCTTCTAGAGCTATTCATCAAGAAAAATGAGCAGTCCTGGCAGAAAAATGCAATCCGGTCAACCTAGGAACAGAGGAAACACCATATATCACATTCTATGCAAAATAATTACTATCAAAGGAACAAGAGCTCCTAGCAACCTTCCTAAGAGAAAGATAGATAAACTTTGCATGGAGTTATGCTGACATGCTAGAGCTTGATCCAGAGACCGTGGTTCACCACTTAACAGTGTATCCATCAGCAAAGACTTCTAAACAAAAGCTTTGAAAAATGCACCCTCAAATCGCCTTATTAGTTAAAATGGAGCTAAAAAAGTTATTAGATGCAGGATTCATCCAATCGATAGATTATCCAAAATGGGTGTCAAACTTGGTACCTGTTTCAAAACCTGATGCGAACATCAAAATATGCACAGACTTTAGAGACTTGAATAAGGCATGTCCAAAAGATGACTTCCTACTTCCAAACATTGATATGATAGTAGGTATGACAGTTGGACATGAAATGTTGTCACTAATGGATATATTTTAAGGGTATAATCAGATCATGATAGCTAAAGAGGACCAACAAAAAATAGCTTTCACTTGTCCATGGGGGACTTACTGTTGGAACATGATGCCATTCAGCTTAAAGAAAGTAGGAGCAACATATCAAAGGGCCATGACATTGATATTCCATGACATGATCCATAAGACGGTAAAATACTATGTTGATGACATTTTAACCAAGTCCAGAAAGATAAAAGATCACATAGCAACCCTAAGTGCCATCTTTGACAGACTGGAAGAGTACAATGTCATATTAAACCCAAAGAAGTGTGTCTTCGGCATACAATCAGGAAAATTTCTAGGATATATAGTGTCAATGAGGGGTATCGAGGTAGATCCAGCAAAATTAAAAGCAATCCTTGAGATGGAGGCACCAAAAACATTAAAGCAATTGAGAGGTCTCCAAGGCAGACTCCAATCCATTCGAAGATTCATAGCACAATTGGCAGACAAATAGAACCCATGTTCTCACCTACTCCACAAGGGACTAGCATACAAATGGGATACCAAGTGTGAAGAGGCATTCAACCAAATCAAAGAATATCTACTGACACCACCGGTCTTAATGCCACCAATCCCAAGAAAACCATTGATTCTATACGTGTCAGCAACAACAACAGCGCTTGGAGCTCTCTTAGCTCAGAATGATGAAAATGGAACAAAAAGGGCTATCTATTACATCAGCAGAACAATGGTTGGGCATGAGCTAAACTATTCATTCATCGAGAAAGCATGCCTAGCAGTAGTGTTTGCATCATAGAAATTCAGACATTACATGTTGGCACACAAAATAAAACTCATCACCAAAATCGACCCTCTCAAATACTTATTGTCAAAGGCAATGCTCATAGGAAGAATGGCCAAATGGGTGATGACACTATCAGAATATGGCATCAAATATGTGGAGCAAAAAGCAATCAAAGGCCAAGTCATCACAGATCAACTTGCAGAAGCACCAATCTATTTAGAGAACCCTCTCGTCTCAGAGTTTCTAGATGAATTTATTTTCAATCTCAACGTAGCTGACCACTGGAAACTATTTTTCGATGGCTCATACACATATCATGGATCAGGATCCGATGTGTTCTTTATCACCTCACAAGGGGATTGCATACCAAGGCCTTATAAGTTGGCATTTCCCTGCACCAATAACATTGCAGAATATGAGGCTTTAACCATAGGTCTCATAATAGTAGTGCAGTGGAACATTATAGCTCTCAAAGTATACAGAGACTCTCAATTGATAATATATCAGGTGAACAATGAATACCAAACCAAGGATGACAAGCTCACTCCATACAAGAAATTGGTGGAGACTCTCAAAGAATCCTTCATCAAAATTACATTTGAGCAAATTCCTAGAACCAACAATAGAGCAGCAAATGCCATGGAAACAATTGGATCCTTGCTCGACATGCCCCACAACGTTCCAAAATATGAATCCCTGATTGAGCAGCTTCTTGTACTTGCATTTGAGGTACCAGAATCAGAATATGTGTGCGAAATCATTGGTCCCAATGATCCTTGGTATCATGACATTTACAGATACCTTTGAATAGGAGTCATACCCACCGATTTACCCTCAAACCTAAAATGAACCTTTGCCAAAAAGGCATCCAGATTTGTCACCCTAGGAGATACCCTATATCATAGAAGCATAGAAGGAACCCTACTACACTACTTAAATGCTGAGGAGGCATTAACCACTCTAATTGAAGTACATAATGGTATCTGTGGTTCGCACTCGAGTGGAATGACCATAGCCAAGAAACTATTGAGGATGGGGTATTATTGTCCCACAATGGAAAGAGAAGCACATGACTATGCCAGAAGATGTCTACAATGTCAACATCATGCGGACCTCATCCATGCTCCAGCTCAAGAGCTTCATCCTATCATCACACCATGGCCCTTTTCGCAGTGGGGACTTGATCTCATTGGAAAAATCACACCCACTTCATCTAACGACCAAAAATTCATCATAATCGCAATGGAGTACTTTACTAAGTGGGTGGAAGCTATACCCATGACGTATATAACTGGGAAGCAGATTTCAAAGTTCATCCTGAACTATCTCATTTTCTGATATGGTGTTCCACAATCCATTATCTCAGATAATGAAACACCATTTAAGAATCAGGAGGTCTGTGACTTATGTGAAAAATTCAAAATCCAACATCACTTCTCCACCCCATACTATCCCCAAGGCAATGGCCAAGCAGAAGCTACAAACAAAACTATTCTAAAAATCCTCAAGAAAAAATTCAATGATGCAGGTTGTGACTGGCATCTGCAACTTAATCCTACCCTCTGGGCCTATCAAACTAGCATCCGCACACCCACCAGTGCCACCCCTTTCTCCTTGGTCTACGGATCAGAAGCAGTACTTCCCATTGAGATCGAGATCCCATCACTCAGGATATCACTACAAAACCTTATCATAGATGAAGAGTACTGAGTGTCAAGATTGAATGAGCTGGAGCTACTAGATGAGTGACATATAGATGCTTTGAATCATTTACAAGTCTATTAGAATAGACTCAAAAGGAGCTACAATAAGAAAATCAAAAGCAGGACATTCCAAGTCAGAGAAATGGTATGAAAGGAGAATCAGAAGAATGTCCCAAACCCAAGCAGCAAAGGAAAGTTTGAACCCAATTGGTTGGGACCATTCGTTATCACAGTAAGTTACAAGTCAGAGGCATATTAGTTATCAACATCTGAAGGGGAACCTCTGCAAGAGCCCATGAATATCTCTCACCTCAAAAAAATTTATGCCTAAATCTTTCAAGGTATAGAACCAAAAAATCCAAAAAAATAAAAAAAAGTCCAAAAAAAATGGTTACCTTGGCAAAAACCTGGCAAATAGGCATCTTGGTAACAACAAAAAAGCAAAAGCAAAAAATCCAAAAACAAAATCAGAAAAAGGATTGAAAATAGTAAAGAGAAAAATCATCCTCTAGTGAAAACCACCTCAGTGGCACTTTGGGCAAGTACCTTGGTGAAAAATTGGCAAACAGACACCTTGTGTAAATAAGCACTTTCCATCCGCCAGGATCTTTATGGCTTGTTCTGCATCATCCATCCATTGCGCTTCCATCATCCATCGCATTCGGATCTGCATCCATCACTCATCCACCCGCATCTGCACCATAGCTTGGTCTTGTTTTCGTATCATGATCCTTCCTAGTACTACTCGACCCATCCTTAAGGTTAGTTTGTCCTACCTTTATTGGAGTAGTCTATTGCACCACGCTAGGGGCATGTTCTCATTAGATCAGATTTGTGTATGTTCTTAAAGTCCTAAAATCATAAAATCTAAAAACATCAAAACATCAGAAAATCCAAAAACATCAAAATATCAGAAAATCCAAAAACATCAAAACATCAAAAAATCCAAAAACATCAAAAAATCATCAAAATCCCAAAATAGGTCAAAAAGTCAATCCAAAAATCCAAAAACAAAGTTGTCTTGTGGAACTACATTGTCTCTGAGCTTGAACGTAGGCAAGTTTGATCTTTGATCATCCCTCGAGACATTTAGGTCAGTCCTATAGGAGTTTGTCATAATAAACTGACATCTCATCATGTATATCATCATCTGTAAATCAATCAACTCGTCAGTCAAACTACGTTGTCTCTCAGCTTGAACGTAGCAAAGGTTGATCTTTGATCATCCCCTAAGACATTTAGGTCAGTCATATAGGATTCTATCATAATAAATTGACATCTCATCATGTATATCATCATCTGTAAATCAGTCAACTCATCAGTCAAACTACGTGGTCTCTACGCGTATAACATAGGCAAGGCTAATATGTTGATCAAACCCCAAGGCCCCTAGGATAGGTCTTTAGGTTAGTCTCTTGGTCAAAATCTCAGAAAATCCCAAAACATTGAAAAAATCAAAAATCAAAACATTTGCAAAATCTTGAAAAATACCAAAAACAGCCTCAAAACATCTCAAAAAGATCAAAAACATCCAAATATTTGAAAAAAAATCCATCCATCTCATCTCGCTTGCACCCGAAATAACACCATCCATAATAAACTAATCGTCATCCTCAACCTTTGGTGAAATAGTTAGAAACAAGTCTAGCAGGCTAAAAGTAAAACTCAAAAATGTCAAGTTTCAGGTTTAAGTTAGTATGTAAGCAAGTTGGTCAATTCTTTGTGTCGATAACTCATCATCCAATTGGTCTCATATCATTCATCATTTAGAATGCTTTGGATAAATGAAATGGCGTTCCGCCATCCACTAACATGTCCTAGGATGCATCCTTCCTACAATGGGCATTATCTTTTGGCAATAGTTTTGGTTCTTATCCTTAGAAAACACATCCTCTTTTGGTTAGCGGTATTGAAGAACATCAGCTTGTTTGTTTACTTTTTCTTTATCTTTTGACTTATATTATTGTGATCATTCCAAGCACTTCTCAAGGATTTCCGAATAGAGGATTTAGAGAAATAGGAATGGGGTAACGATCATTATCTTTTGTCTGCTATGCTTGTTGGACATTCTTGTAATATAACCTTGGCGAATACTTTCTTTGTTAGGTATGTATGGAGGAGGTTCTGGGCAACTTGTTGACTATTTCATTGATAGGTTATACCTTTCCGTGTTTTGGTCTGAGGTGTTTGAAACTTCTAAAGTGTATCCTAGCAAGTTTTTCGTATATCAAGTGTGAACAAGGATACTCCTATCTGCTTGTCAAGTCAAAGTCCATCACACTAGGTACCACGCCATCCTGATTTTTTTTTTATACCTTGATGCATTGTACCACGTGTGTTATCAAACATAAGGAAATTGGCCCTTTGAAAATCCTAATTCCTCGGCAAGAAATCATCATCATTATCATTTTCATTTTTCATCATCTTGTGTCTCGTTGAAATGACTTATTCCTTCTTGCTCATCACACTAACAAGGTATTATGACAATTGATCATCATCATCACCATCGTCATCGATCTTGCATCAACATATCACATAGGAAACATATGCATTGCATTTCCATCATCATATAAACATGTTATTATAGACATTCTTCATAGATAAAGCACATCCATTCTTATTACATTGCATAGCATTGCATCACATCACATAAATCATTGCATAACATTCATTTGCATAAGTATTTCATAATCATTTCCACATTACCACCTATTGCATAATCATACATAATAGGCACATAAGCATTATAAGATAATCCATTGCATACATACTCGCACACATTACGTTCATTGTACCACTTTGCATTAACATATCATTGCATCATATTAAATGCATCACATGCATTACATTATCATTTAATATGTTTAGGATAATATTTTTTATTCTAAGCATCTTAAAAAACCATCTCATTTGCATTACATAAAACCATCTCATTTGCATCTTAAAAAAAACCATCTCATTTGCATCATATCACAACCATCACATTCACATTACATCATCCATTTCATCTCATAAATAGCATCATAAATCATTCATTGCATAAATCATTACACATCATTATAAGCATAAATAGGTACATACAAAATTCATTACATACAAAGCATACATCTATCCATAATCATTTCATATATAAACAGGATTCAGATATCATTTCATGCATACACCATAGATCATATACCATATCATTTTGCATATTACAATCCATATCACATATGACATCACAATTTGCATCAACATAAATAGATCATCATATAGACAGCATCATTGCACATCACATAAATACATCTACATATCATAAGTTAACATAATATAGATTTGTTAGTCATAATCATTACATAATGCATACATCATATAACATCATAAACATCATTCCACAGCATATAGAAATAAAATCATCCATGCATAAATAAATGGTACACATCGCATCACATCAAAATCATCATTGGCTCATATATATATCATCAATAAGGTAATTGTCATAGTACAAGAATAATCGGATCACTGTACATGTCTATCAATCAATACAAAAAGGCCCATCGGGCTATAAAAAATGAGCCTATAAGGCACAAAAAGTGTCATCTCAATCAAGGTCTACCCATGTATGCTTCCCTTGCCCCTGTCACTGTGACCCTCTGCTGGTTTGTGGCTGGTCCGTTGCGAGTACTTTGAGACCTGTCCTGCTCTGGGTACGGCCTCATGATAATGCATCTGATAGTACTTGGCCTCTCGGACGGCATCCCTGTAGGACCTAACGGACACTATACCCTAAGAGGAGGTTGCCATACTCTCTAACTGCTACCTTCGGCCCAGTTCTGTGGTTGCGTGTAACTTTGCAGCCTATTTCTACTGAATGGCCTGATCCCTCTCAGCCCTCATCTGCTCTCTCTCAGCTCGAGCCTGATCCCTCTCCCCTTTCAAGGTCTACACCTGGGCCTACAACTATGCAATCAAAGTATCTCAGGAATCCACCTATCTTGTCGGCTACACTCCTAGTTGTACTTGTGGAGGTTGTACCTGAGGTTGATCCTCACCCCCAGCTCATGGTGGTGGACCTGCTAGCACTTGCTGCTGGTCCTACATCTATACGTCTACCTAATCTAGCTGCACTAGGGGCCCAACTGGCTGGTCCTGTCATACATCACCCCTTTGTCCTCATCCTCCCCCTCTGCCTCTCACTCTTCATTGATCGGGGACTTCTCCTGGAATAGTAAATCATAGGGGAGGCCAGAACCAATCCCTATATGCCTGTGTCATGCCTGGATCCATAGGCCTCTGATCATAAGCCCATGGCCAAGCTACTAGCTTCTTTAAATTGTCCACGGCCTCTGAGGCACGAATATACTGCCCCCATGAAATTTGTGTCATGGTGCGGGCAAAGATGGCCACATAGTCATCATCGAGACGATCCTGGGGCTCACCAAACTGACGCTGCATGCGCCTGGACATGTACCTCTCAATCATCGTGTGCTCTCGCCCCTGCATGTATTGGTCCTGGTGAGCATAAAACAACTGATCTGCATCACTGGCCCATCCGGGCCAACCAAGGTACGGTCACCATGTAAACACCTACATCTCATCGAGGACCCTCCTCCAGTAGGGGATCCCATGCTCACCTTTTTGTGTGAAGGACACACTGCCTTTGTAACACCATACGAGGGGATTTTCTGGCACCATCAAAACTGGAACAACGCGTGGACGTAGAACTGCAATGTGCTCCCACACCCAGACATGAAGAAGTGTAATGCCTGCTCTGAGCGCTCTGCCATCCATGTAGACATACTCATATAGATCTCTATACAGTGAGGCAAGAAGAACAGGCCCCCATGCAAAATGAACTGGCCTATCATGAACCATGTGCTCCTAGCAATGCCCCCAACTGGGACTGAAGTATCGACCTCGTCTGTCTGGGGCAACAAGACCCGAAATAACCGCTGTAACAACTAGGTAGAAGGGAGGTGCCAAGGTCCTATGTCACTCCAGCTTAATCTACCCCTCACATATAATGACATCCTCTATGGCAAGGACCCTATGGCAGGCATTACACCCCTCCTCCAGATCAAAAATGACCCGTCGACCATGAATCGGAAATCGTACGATGCACCAAATGTCCTCCACAGTGATGGTGGGAAGGTGAAACAAAGATGTCTCGCTATGCCATCTCTCAGAAAGCACTGAAAGCATCCCTAGGTGAGTTTGAATGGGCGCTGCATAAGCAATATACCACAGCCCCATATCTTGAAGTCAATCCTAATCTCTGTCGCTGAGATCCCGCAAGTAACCGAACAAATCTCACAACCTGTGCTCTCGGGAGTAGAGCTCCCTCCCCGCGTCCTGCATCAAGGAAGATCACCATGTTAAAAAATTTGAAAAATTCTTCGCCTAGCATCCAAGAAATCACTCCAGCGTTAGAATTTGTCAAGGTGTCGCAGTTTGATTTCAAATCAAACTCTGATGCTAGGGCACAAAAAGCCAAAATGGCACCGCCGTAGTGCACTTTCCCTCCTAACGGCGCACTTTGAGCAAATAAAAGATCGCCATGTTGCACTTTGCAAATCACCCTTCCAGCCACGAGCTCAGCATCAGAGTTTTCAAACTCCAAACTTTGTTGTCATGACGCAATATCACACTGAGTGGCACAGTTTGATTTCTGAGTGGCACTATATAGCGTCGCTGCAGAATGACTGACTTCGAAAGCATTAATTAAGCACGAAAAATGAGAAACAAAGCTCAGGAAAGGATCACTTACCAGGGCCCCAATGTCGAGTGGTCGCTGGTACATCCGAACTCAATCAGAAATGTGCAAGGGAAGTTTTCATTGCGCCATATCGTCAGGAGGTCAGAGCTCAAATCTCAAGGTTGCTAATGGATGTGTGTGAAAATGAATTGAAAGTGACCCCTCAGGCCCCTTTTAAGCAAGAAAATTAGGGTTTTTTCACCCTAATTGGCTGTCCTGGTAGGGTTTTGGACCCTTGAAGCTATTTTTGTCATATTGAGGCTTGTTTTACATAATTTTATTGAATTTAGACACGTTTTTGGCCTCTTGGAGCCTTTTTGGACTTATTGGGCACCTTGTCCTCTTTTTTCGTGAGATCACCCAAAAATTAAAATTTTCATCCAATCTCTCGAAGGGGCAATATATTGGCATGTTTTCTCTCGCCAGGCAGCAATGGGGTAGGATTTTAAATAACAAATTTTTTTGGCTTTGATCGAGATTGTTTATTCTTTGAACCAACGCAACAAGTGCCTTGCTTCAAAGAGGGGCAAAATGTAGACATGTAAAATATATCGATTGACATTGTGCATCTGATCCTAACTACTAACATCGTTTCATCCTGAATCATCCCTCAGTCTAACCAGTTAATCAAATTTCCTTATTTGATTAAATTCATCAATTTCCTTCTCTTAATTAAATAAATCATTTTATCTAATTAAGTCTCTCTCTTTTGTTAATTAAATCGATCATCTGATCTAATTATCCCTATTTAATTAAATAATCAATTTTATTTGATTAAATCTCTAAAGTCTATCTATTAAATTAAATAAGTCAAACCTTTATTTAATTTGATCTAACATCATCTCTTTTAATTAAATAAATCAAAATCTTTATTTAATCAATCTCTTATCACATTCCTCTTATATTTGATTTAAATAAATCCACAAATCTAAGTCAAATAAGTCACATCATCTAATCTCCTATTAAATTAATTAACCCTTGATTAATTTAATTCTAATTCATGTCCCATCCTCTAGCTTTTCCCACTTGCACATGAAAATAGATTTAATTGATTTATTAAATCCTCTATTTTCCTCAACAAGGCATCTTTTGGAATATTCCTCCAATTTTGAATTCAAATTCCAAGTTGACATGTACATCCAACAAGGAATTTACTCCATCTTACATGTCCCTTTCCTTGAGCCAAGTGGCATTTATTGCATTTTCCATTCCCTCTTTCAAGTCATTTCAACAAATTTGAAATTCAAAAATATGCATTTATTGGCACAATCCTCAAAACTTGCACATCCTCCATCCACTCATAGATTGACAACTAGCATCTTGACATTGGATGAATTTTAGTCCCACATTGCTCAAATTTGTACATTCATCCATCTTGGCATTCTACAAATAAAGAGCTCATATCCTCATTTTGTCATCCACAAATTATGCAAAGTTACCATGCTCGAATATCTATCAAATTTTATCCATTTTTATTGAATCATAGCTAGGTTATGCAGATTTTCTTATTGGAGCATTCATCAACGTCAACAAAGTGAATCAAATCTCTTCATCACACCAAGCTTACATCATTAGGAATTGGGAAAGGGCCAATTTTCACATCAAATTGGCACCAATTCCCCCATGGGATCAAGAGTTTGCTTGCTTAATTAGGATTCAATCTTTATTTTGTTATTTCATTATTTTTTTCCTAATTTGAGATATGTTAAATGGATTTCATGGGGAATCCTTGTTCTTGCTTGCAATTTATTATCTAATGTGTTTGTTCTCATTGTTTTGCAGGTATTAGGATTGGGGTTCTCACACAAGGAAGCGCTGAGATCACATAGCAGCACTAAGTTCCATCTTTGATATGCTAGAGGAGTACAAGGTCAGGCTCAATCCAAAGAAGTGTGTCGTTGGTGTACAATCAGGCAAGATGCTATGATATATCATGTCTATGAGGGGAAATGAGATAGATCCTACCAAGGTCAAAGAAATTCTCCAAATGGAAGCACCAAGAACATTAAATCATTTAAGAGGCTTACAAGGAAGACTCCAATCCATCCGCTGATTCATAGCGCAATTAGCAGTAAGGCTATCTCATATTTGCATCTACTCCACAATGCATACAAATGGGATGAGAAATGTGATCAAGCATTCAATAAAATCAAGGAGTATTTTCTCACACCACTAGTTCTTATGCCACCAATTCCAAACAAGCCATTGATCCTATATATATCAACAACAGTAGCAGCCCTTGGCACTCTCTTCTCAACATGATGAAAATAGGAAAGAGAGAGTTATTTACTATATCAGTAGAACTGTGGTAGGACATGAACTAAATTACACATTCATCAAGAAGGCTTGCATAGCAGTAGTGTTTGTTGCACAAAAATTTAGGCACTATATATTGTCCCATCAGATTAAACTCTTTGCCAAAATAGACCCTCTCAAGTATCTCCTTTCAAAGGAAACACTCATAGGAAGAATGGAAAAATGGGTTATGATCCTCACAAAATATGAAATTGAGTATGTAGAATGGAAAGCCATCAAAGGACAAGTGATTGTAGACCAACTAGCCAAAGCACCTATATATTCAGAAAACCCATTAGTATCATAATTTCCTGATGGTTCAATCTTTATTCTCAATGAAGTAGATGATTGGAAAGTGTATTTTGAGGGGTCCTACACACAACATGGGTCAAGAGCTAGAGTATTTTTCATCACACCACAAGGAGATTGCATACCGAAGTCATATACGTTGTCTTTTCCTTGCACAAGCAACATTGCAAAATATGAGGCTCTTGTTATAGGACTCAAAATAGTAGTACAGTGGCACATCATGGCACTTAAGGTCTATGGAGACTCTTAACTAATCATCAATCAAGTTAATGATGAATACCAAACAAAGGACAAAAAATTTATGCCATACAAGAAATTGGTGGAAAGCCTCAAATAATTCTCCATTGACATCATGTTTGAACAAATACCAAGGGCGAACAATAGAGCAACAAATGCTATGGAAACAATTGGATCACTACTAGATATCCCATGCAATGACTCTAAGCATGAATTCCTTGTAGAGCAGCTTCTCGTACCATCTTTTGAGGTACCAGAGTTTGAATTTTTGTGTGAAATCATTGGTCCTAGTGATCCTTGGTATCATGACATGTACATCTACCTAAGAATAGGAGTCCTCCCTACTAATATCACCCCAAACATTAAAAGAACATTTGTCAAGAATTCATCCCATTTCGTTATCTTGGGTGACAACCTATGTTATAGGAGTATTGAAGGAACCCTTTTATGATGCCTAAATGTTGAGGAAGCTTTGACTACTTTAACCAAGGTACACGATCAATTTTTGGTTCACATTCGAGTGGTATGACCTTGGCCAAGAAACTATTGAGGACTGGGTACTACTAGCCTACGATGGAGAAGGAAGCTCATGATTATGTCTAAAGATGTCTGCAGTGTCAATAGCATGGGGACCTCATCCATGAACCAGCTTAGAAGCTCCAACCAATCATAGCACCTTGTCCCTTTTCACAATGGGGGCTTGATCACATTGGTAAAATCACCCCCACCTCATCTAGTGGACATAAGTTCATTATTACCGCCATTGATTACTTCACAAAGTGGGTAGAGGCCATTCCCATGACCTATATTATAGGAAAGCATATTTCCAAGTTCATCCTAAACTACATATTTTTTTGCTATGGAGTCCCTCAATCCATTATCTCAAATAACAAGACATCTTTCAAAAACTGGGATGTTTGAAACCTATTCCAGAAGTTCAATATCTAACACCACTTTTCTACTCCATACTACCCCCAAGGAAATGACCAAGCTGAAGCTACCAATAAAACCATCTTGAAAATCCTAAATAAAATAGTCAATGAAGCTGGTCGTGACTAGAACTTATAGCTAAATCCTACCTTATGGGCCTACTAAACAAGTATCTACATGCCTACAGGCGCAACCCCTTTCTTCCTGGTCTACAGATTAGAATCCATCCTTCTTGTTGAGATAAAGCTCCCATACTTGAGAATATCATTGCAAAATCTCATCACTAATGAAGAATATCGGGTGTCACAATTGAATGAGCTAGAAATCCTAGATGAGTGGCACATGGATGCCTTAAACCATATGCAAGTATACCAATACTATCTCAAATGAAGCTACAATAAGAAGATTAGGAGTCAAACCTTTCAAGTCAGGGAGCTTGTATTGAAGGAGAACCAAAAGAATGTACCAAATCCAAATAGAAAGGGCAAGTTTGAACCCAATTGGTTGGGAACCTTCATCATCACAACAAGCTACAAATCAGGAGCATATCAGCTATCTACACCTGAAGGTGAACCTCTGTAGGAGCCTATTAATAGCTCCCATCTCAAAATAAATTATTCCTAAACTTCTAGGGTGTAAATCCAAAAATACAAAAAAAAAATCCAAAAATTTAAAAATTTAAAAAATCAAAAAAAGGATTGAAAATAGTAAAGAACAAAAATCATCCTTTAGTGTAAACCACTTCAATGGTGCTTTGGGCAAGTACCTTGGTGAAAACCTAGAAAATAGGTGCCTCATGTAAATAAGAACTTTCCATCAACCATGATCTCCATGGCTTTTTTTGAATCATTCATCCATTTCCTTCTATATCTCCATCCATCACCCATCGGCATCTACACCACATATTGATCTTGTGTTTGTATCATGATCCCTCATAGTTCTACTTGGCACATTCCTAAGGTCAGTTTTTCCTGCCTATATCGGAGTAGTCTATCACACCACACTAGGGGCATGTTCTTATACCCACATCAAATCAAATTCGTGTATATTCCTGTAGTCTTCCTTAAAATAAAAAAACCCAAAAACATTCAAAACATGTCAAAAATTAAAAAATAGGTCAAAAAGTCAAAAAAAAATTAAAAAACAAAGTCATTTTTTCCAACTATGGGTCTATGAGCTCTGAATGTAGGCAAGGACATCATAGATGTGTCCCTAAGACACATTAGGTCAGTCCTTTAGGAGTCTGTCATAAAAAACTGGCAGTACAACATGTTCATATTCTCATCAATATACGAGTCTATCATAATAAACTGGTAGTCCAACATGTTCATATTCTCATCAATAAACGAGTCTTGTTAGTCAAGCTACGTGTTCTCTGCATGTATAACTCAGGAAAGGATAATCTTTGATCAACCCCTAAGGCCCCTAGGATAGGTCCTTAGGTTAGGTTCTTGGTAAAAATATCAAAAAACACCAAAACATTGGAAATTTTGAAAATCAAAAAATTTGTAAAACATCTTGAAAAATACCAAAAACAACCTTAAAATAGTTCAAAAAACCAAAAACATTAAAAAAAACTAGAATAATCCATCCCACTTCAATGATCACCCTCAATAAACATTCGCTCATAATAAATGGTCGTCACCCCCAACCTTTGGTGAAACAATTGAAAAAAGCATAGCAGATTAAAAGTGAAAACTCAAACATCAAGGTCTCAAGTCTAGGTCAGTAGGTAAACAAGTTGGTAAACTCTTGGTACTAATATCCCATCATCCTATTAGTCCTAAAATCATCTGATAACATCATGTCCTAGGATGCATCCTTCCTACAATGGACATCAACATCAGGCATCACCATAGTTTAGTCTTGGCTAGAGGTATGAAGAACATTAGCTTGTTTGTTTACTTGATCTTTGTCTTGTTGACTTATCTTATTGCACTCATTCCAATGACCTCTCGATGATGTCTAAAAAAACTATTTAGAGAGAAAGGAATGGGGCATTGATCATTATCTATTTATATGATGTGCTTGTTGGATATTCTAGTAATATAACCTTGGTCTACTTATTTTATTTGGTTTGTAGGGAGGGTTTTTTGAATATCTTTTTTACCACATGGTTAGGTTTTTCCTTTCTATGTTTTGGTCTGAGGTGTTTAAAATATCTAAACTACATTCTAAATAGGGTTCTGTATGCTAGGTGTGAACAAGGATACTCCTATCTAATTCTCAAGTCAGAGTCCATCACACTAGGTACAACACCATCCTGGTTATTTATACCTTGATGCATTGTATCTATGTGTGTTATGCAACATAAGCTAAGTAAGCTCTTTATTTCCCCAATCTCTGATAAGTGAAACATCATCAATCTCTCATCATTACTTCTAATAAAGTCTTGGAAGATCATGGACTTGTTGGATCCTCTTTTCATCATCACTTCTTCTTTCTTCTTTCCACACTAACATGGTACCATGATAGTCAACTAAACATCACTAATGCATCCATCTTGCATCCAAAAATTGTCAACATACTACATATCATTCATATCATACATAATAGTAAACACCGATCATCTCGCATACATTGCATTTTCATCATTGCATAATATAGATATGTTAGTCTAAGCATCTCATTAACCATACATTTGCATAAACATCCATTGCATAATCATATATGCACCATAACATTATCCATACATACATACATATTGCATCATAGAAAAGATACTAAAAAAGAAAAGGGAGCATATCATAACATTCCATACATCTCATAATCATAACGTACCATATTATCCATTTCATATTATCATTTAGGGAATAATATAGATTTGTTATTCTGTGCATCTTAGAATCATTAGCATACCATAAACATTTTCATCCATACATCCATAAAAGTGCATAGAAAATATACAAAGGAAAGCATCCATAATATTTACATCCATAAACATATGAATAATCATCGATCATATTACATCATATCACATTCATATAGAATTGCATTTCATATACATAAAACATCAAATGCATCCATAAATAAGGCATAAATAAAGTGAACACATCATATCATAAATCAATCATATCCATATCATATATATCAAAAATCATCACTGTCATGCTACACAATCTGACTCAAGAGTATGTATATCAATTAGGATACAATTCCCACAGGGCTATCAAAAATGGAGCATGTGAGTCTATCTCAAAAAGAATCGAGCATTGATCAAAACTATACAAAGTTGCTAGCCCCGATGGCTGCTCCCCTCACCCAGACACCTCTCTAGCTAATCAGCTACTTTTCAAAACCCTATCTACTAGGAGTAATCTAGATGTCAAACAGCCATGGGCAGAGCCTAACGATAGTGAAACCTATAATACTTGGCCTCTCGGACATCACGATACATCTGCACTGGTATAGTCCTCAACTGGGATGAGGCAACCATGCTCTCTAGTTGTTGTCTACGACTGACCTCTTAAGATAACTATAGCTTTGTAGCCTATCTCTTCTAGCGTTCATGGTCACTCTTGATAGTAAGGGCCTGGACCTGCTACCCAGCCAAATTTCTCTCTATTGGAACTGCATGTAGATGTGTCTGTAATCCATGTACCTATCACTAAAGTTATTGTATTTGGACATCCTGTGGATCCTTGGGTTGTTGTGGTTGTTGTGGTTGTCGTGGCTATTGATCTAGCTATTGTGGAGGTTGGCCATCTCAGGGTGGTGCTTTGGGAACTTGTCCTTCCTGTGCTCTCTGAGCAATCCTCCCCCAAGGTCTCCCCCGTGGAGCTGCCACTCCTGGATTTGTCAACCAAAATGGAGGTGTAAACCACTCATCATATGCACATGTCATGCTTTCATCTACTCGCCCCTAGGCCTAGGCCCATGGTCTTGCAACCAACTATTGAAACCAATCAACTGCATTAGACGCTGGAATTTTCCATCCCCACAAATTCTCTCAGATGATCTAGAAAAGATGGTAGTGTATTGATCATCAGGTCAATCTTGTACCTCCCCAAACTAGCAAGCGACCTTGTCTAGAAGATAATGCTCTATAATAGCATGCTCTCACCCCTGCATCATTTGATTCTATTGAGCATAAAATAGCTATTGTATGTCATTGTACCATGTAGACATCTGTAATCAAGGATACCAACAGAACACTATCAACTCATCTAGGACGTGGCACTAGTAAGGTAGACCAAGTTGTCTAGTGTATCTCAAAGTAATCTTATCATCATATGTCCAAACCATTGGATCATCAGACTTTGTATCAATCAAAGTGATGATCAGTTGGAGCACAACAATGTGCTCCTAAGCCCAAATATGTAGTAGTGTCACTCTAGTACTGATCACCCAACCATCGCAATATGCAAAATCGTGTAAATCATTGTACAGTGAGGCTAGCATCACTCGCCCCTAGGAAAAAAAGGTGCTCCATCTCAACATACTATCCCATGGCAAGCCCCATCCCAGACTGAAGAATCTGCCTTGTCGATCTAGAGCCACTAACCTAGATCTAATGGTAGAAATGATCAACCTGAAAAGTGGCACCTAACCTCTGTAAAACTCCAAGTCAATATGGCCCTTGGTCAATATGAGGTCCTCCAGCTCCATGACATCGTGACACACATCTGCACCAATATCTACATCATAGATCACATATCATCATGTATTGACAGCCTTAGGATCTGCTATACATCCTCCAATGTCATGGTTGCCTTGCCAGTCAGAAAGTGAAAAGATGAGGTATTGATGTGCCATCTCTTACACAACAAGGTCATCATCGCTAAGTGAGTCTGGACAACAGGTGCATAGGCTACGTACCAGAGACCGATCTCCCCCAAGTGCTCCTATCATAACTCAGAAAAATCACCCAATCCACATAAAACTAAGGGTCGATGCTCGTGTGAAAACACAGGTTGGATCACCTCCTACACCCATAAAGCCATGGCGTCAAAATTCATAGAAATTATTTGACCCCGTTTAGAAGTTTTGACCCCAGAACAACGAACATGTCATAGTTTGCAAAAGCGTCGCCATTTGTAAAACTCCAAAAGTGGCACTAAACTCTTTGAAAATTCCAAATCGACTCTAGTGTCACCATTTGCAAAAGCGTCTCCCTTTGATGACAAACCCTAATACCAAATTGAGGAAAGCATCGCTATTTGCAAATTTAAACCCTAAACCCAAATCACAAACTGCATCGCCATTTGCACTAGTGGCATTGTTTGAGCTTTCAGTGTCAACGATTTGCAGCTGGCGTGTTGCTAGATAGCGATGTTGGGAACTTTGACTCTTTTAAGCATAATAAATGCACTTAAAAAATAAAATTTCAAAGGTGGGTTTGTGTCACGTACCAGTGGTTTTGCACCTGGAGGTCTCTGGAACATGCGAACTCGCTCAGAAATGTGTCAAGGAAGCACTCATTGCGCCATTTTGCAGAAGGGTCAAATCTCAAAATACTATAATTTTCAAGGTGTGAATGCACAAATGAATGGAAAGTGACCCCTCCAAGCCTATTTAAGCATGTAAATTATGGTCTTTTCCCTTGATTTTTCCGTCAAACTAGGGTTTTGTGCCCTCGGTGTTTTTTTTACCCAACCGAGGCTCATTTCACATCTTTTTTCACATTCTGGCATATTTTCAGCATCCTGGAGCCTTTCTGGACCCTTCGAGCAACTTGTCTTTTCTTCGAGACATCACCCAAAAATCCAATTTTTTGTCTGATCTCTCGAAGGGTAAGTATACTAGCGTAATTCTTCTCACTAAGGCAATAGTGGAGCATCCAAAAAAATCATTTTTTTTTTTAATATTCAATCTCGGTAGTGTTATTCTTTGAACCAATGCAACAAGTACATTGCTTCAAAGAGAGGCAAAATGTAAACACTCAAAATATCCTGATTGACATCATGCACTTGATTCACTAACACCAATTCTTCCTTAATAACTTCCACACTAACTAATTAATTGAATAATCTTTATTTAATTAAATTCATCAAAATTTCCTCCTTAATCAGATAATACCCTTTATCAGATTATTCCATGTTCTTCATTTAATTAAATAAATAAATTTTATTTAATTAAAATCCTAATGTTCTTCCTTTAATTAAATAAATCAATTTTATTTAATTAATATCCTAATGTTCTTCCTTTAATTAAATAAATCAATTTTATTTAATTAATATCCTAATGTTCTTCCTTTAATTAAATAAATCAATTTTATTTAATTAAAATGTTAATATTCCAACATCCTCTCATTTGATTTAAATAAACCCAAACATCTAAATCAAATGTCACAAATCAAACTAATCTCACCTAAGTTAATTAATCCTAGATTAATTAACTCCTAACACTAATCCTCCATTCCTCTAGCTTTTAACTCCACCCTAGGGTAAGTCAACCTTGGTCAAGTTGCACATGTAAATCAATTTATTTGATTTACTAATTACCTTATTTTCATTCAAAAATGGCATATTATTTGAATATTCCACCCACTTGACTTTTCCCTCCCAAAGTACTTTTGTCCTCCACCTTGGCATTAACGGATCTTGCATGTTCTCTTTTTTGAACCACCTTTGCATTAAGGGCTCTTACACCTCTCCTTACACAAGCCACCACTTGGCATTAATTCCTCTTACACATTCCATCTACTCAAATGTGCTCACACATGTGTGAGCACCTCTCCTCTAAAACTCATTAGCATGTTGACAAGTGGCATAATGCCATTGGTTCAAATTTTAATCCCACATTCTCCCCATTCTTCACTCTTCAAACCTTCTTCATTATAGATAGGGGCCTTCTCTATTGATTTAGGATCCAGAATTTCATCCACAAGTTCATACACAAGCATCCATATTTCCATGCAAGTTTATTATTCACATATCATCCAAGTTAGGCATAGAATTCAGCATTCATAGGTAGGTTATTGGCATTTTGCATCAAGAAGCACACATTTCATCCAAGAGCTTATCAAGGGATTGCAAAAGAGCTTCTTTCCACATAAAAGAAGCACCAATCCCCCTATGGGATGTTGGTTTGAGCATTTAGAATATAATTTCATTAGTAGTTTATTTGATATTTTACTTTCTTTTCATGTTCTTGTGTTTAAATGAATTTCATAGGGATTGCTTAATTTCTAGTTGTTTATTAACTAATGATCATTTGTTTGTTCATATTTGAGCAAGTTTAGGAAGGGCATTCACACAAGCAACATGCGATATTCTTTCACCAACCCACTTTATGACAAAATATGACACATGTACATGCAAATATGACCCCTTTGACCTCCTCCAAAAGTGGGATGCCCAATGAGCTAACCTTTTACAAATTACATTTACTGAGTTACCGAGGGTCTTTTCCCACCAAAATTCATTAAATTTTCACACCATGGAAAAATACATTGTTGCAAATGAATTTATTATTTTCCTATCACCTCATCCCTTATTGAAAATGAACAAATAAAATAAAAATATTATTTTTGGTGATGCAAGATTGCTATTACCCCTAGATGCTCCTGCATCAGGCACATGGGGTAGGAAATTTTTTGTGAATATGGATTCAAAAAATGGAGTTGAGTGGTAGTACTTGTTGGAAATATGTGCCTAAATCATCACAGGTTGTAACCTCTATTGGAGCCAAGTCGGTGTGATATTGTTAATGTCTGGCCGACTAGCAACTTTGACACATTATGATTTGTACAGGTCACTGTGACCTTGCTTCTATCTCACCGAAGGAGCCTATCGCTGTGACAAGAAGCATTCGGTATGACCTCTCACCGCCTATGGAGATATCTAGCCGACAGGCCATTCTATCATTTATCGAGGAGACCCTTGGCCGAAAGGCTTAGTTCGGGAAGAAGTCTTAGCGATGAAGAAGAGTCTCGCCGACAGGTTGTTTCACATGGAGTCGTCGGAGTAACATATGGTGGCTCGGTAAGAAGTCTTACCGATATGTAAATTATTGCCGATGAGTATATGCATGGTGCCTTCGCGGTGACTCAAAGACTTCGATATGAAGTCTTGGCGACCAATGGAATGTCTCACCGATAGCATATGGCTATTGGGGTAACATAAAGATCTCAGATTAGCTCAAGGCGACCGGTGAAAGGTCTCAGCGAAGGATGATAGTCTTGCCAACTATTGAATACTTCGGAGTAACTTTTGAACATTGATGTAACCTCCCAGTGATAGCGATAAGTCTCGCCGACTCTTGGATGCTTCGGTATAACATGAAGAGCTCTGTGGAAGGTCTCGGCGAAGAGCGATAGTCTTCCCAAAAGGAAAAGTGAAGCCGGTGAAACTTGAGGAGACTCGGTGTAACCTCTTGGTGAGCGGTAAAGTCTTGCCGATGGAAAACTGAAGTCGTTGTGACTTTTGAGCATCGGTAAAACGTCTTGCCGATGGAGGAATCTCTTGCCAATAGAAACGCAATGGATGTCGATGGATTCGATATGACTCATGGCGTTTGTTATATCGTCTTCCTGACTATTGGGACTTATGCAGATATCAACAATGAAGCCTTTGGGCATCGGGGAGACATGGTTAGTGTCTCATCAACATGCCAATATAGATTGAAGCCTTTTGACCGAGTGAAGACCGTCCTATGTGGCTCGTTGTCGACCAATCAGAGAAGTCAAATGGGAACTATTGGAAGATAGTCCGTTGACACAGTTCTGTGAGGAAGTTCGATAGATAGGGAATGACATGAATATAGTTTGAAGTTGCAGATGCTCGATGGTTCAGTTGGTTCGAAGAACAATTGTGTGAATAGTTCAAATTGTATCAGAGTGATTTCTATTTTGTAAAGATTGTAACTTGAAGGTTCCTATACAAGATTGATCATTGTGAAAGCTGTTGTAATCTGGCATCAGAAAGATAAGTCAAAACTCTGTATGTAATTATTTGTTACTATAATACAAAGTGACTTCTCTTGGTGTGGTGGGTTTTTCTCCCATAAGGGTTTTCCCACGTATATCTGGTGTTCATATGTGTGTGTCAAATACTCTGTTTCTATTATCTCTTTCATGTGCATCTTAATTGGACTGTAATTGAAAAATTAAAAGGTATCTCTGCATTCTTCCCTGAGGTTTTGACATTAGGAGAGTTGTTTCTGCATCTAATTTTCCTTACAAGTGGTATCAGAGCCTGGCCAGTTGTGTTATCCTTGTGGGTACATTGGGTTTTTTGTGTCAATTTTCGTTCAGTGGGAGTCTTGTAGAAGTTTTTCAATTTTGAATTACAAATTGAGATGACTAGCACGTCAGGAAAGATTGAAATAGAGAAGTTCAATGGCAGCAATTTTGAGTTGTGGAAACTCAAAATGGAGGATCTTTTAGTGGATCGTGATCTATGGCTTGTTGTGTCTGGAGTGAAAACTATAGGCATGAAGCAAGAAGATTGGGACCTTGTAGATAGAAATTCTAAGGGGCTGATAAGGCTCTGTTTGACAGACTCTATTCTTCTCAATGTGCATGAGAAGAAGACTGTATCTTCCTTGTGGAAGAGACTGGCATCTATTTATCAGGGGAAGTCTTTGGTGAATAAATGGTTCCTGAGGAAGAAGTTGTACACTTTGAGAATGCAAGAAGGAGGCTCTATAGCTGATCATTTGAATGCATTCAATATGTTGATTGCACAGTTAACATTTGTTGGTGTGAAGATTGATGAAGAGGATCATTGTATGCTGATATTGTGTTCTTTGCCAGATTCATGGGATCACCTAGTGATGGCTATTAACTGTACAACATCCAGTTTCAAGATGGAAGATGTTGTTGCTTCTTTGTTATCAGAAGAAATGAGAAGGAAATCTTCTGAGATGGCGAAGGAGGCCCTGGTTGTTAGAGGAAGGTCGAAAGAGAAAGGAAAGAAGAAGGACAAGTCTAAGTCCAAATCGAAATCAGAGGGGAGATCAAAGTCTCCTAGCAAGAATTCAAAGGTGAAATGCTCGAATTGTGGGCAACCTAGTCATGTCCGAAAGGATTGCAAAGAGGAGAAAAAGAAGAAGAAGGGCTCTTCCGACAATGATTCTTCTCATAGTGATGGAGATGCCTTCATTGTAGCCTTGGCTACACAGGCATCAGATGATGTATGGCTGATTGATTCTGGAGCATATTTCCACATGACATCTCATAGAGACTGGTTCACAAAGTATGAAGAATATGATGGTGGAAAGGTGTACTTGGAAAGTGATTCAACTTTAGAGATTGTTGGTCGTGGAAGAGTCAGAATCCAATTCCCCGATGGCAGAGTGAAGGGAATCAATAATGTAATGCATATACCAGGTCTGGCTTGAAACTTACTTTTTGTAAGTATGCTAAATGATATTGGAGTGCAAGTCACGTTCTCTAGAAATGGCTACAAGATGACTAGAGGCTCAATGGTGCTAGCAAGGGGTGCTCGTATTGGTACCTTGTACAAGCTGGATGCACATGTTGTTCAATGTAACAATGTCTCGTAAAGTCACGAAGGCTACTCATGGAGGAAAAGAGGGAAATGTTCCTAATTGTGTAAACTCTATGGAAGTTAAACTTCCAGCAGAAAAGACTATGCTCTAGAATCATAGGCTAGGCCACATAGGAGAAAAAGGTTTAAAAACCGAAGAACAAAAACCTAGTTGAGGGGCTTGAAGATTGTAACCTTGAATTTGAATTTTGTGAACAATGTATATATGGAAAGAAACACCGTGTTTCTTTTTATTCTAGTCCTCATAAATCTTCTGGTTTGCTAGATTATATTCATTCTAATGTATTTGGTCCAGTGAATGTTCCTTCTTTGTCTAAGTCAAGGTACTATGTATCATTTATTGATGATTATTCAAGAAGAACATTTGTTTATTTTTTGAAAAGTAAATTAGAAGTATTCAGTCGATTTAAGGAATTTAAGAACCTTGTAAAAAATCAGACTGGAAGAAAAATAAAATGCTTAAGGACTGATAATGGCGGTGAATTTTGTTCTGATGATTTCGAGAGGTATTGTAAAGACCATGGGATTAAAAGACATAAGACTACACCCTATACTCCATAGAAAATGGAGTTGCAGAAAGGTTCAATAGGAAGTGATGGAGAGAGCACGAAGTATGCTGAGTAGTGTTGGCTTGGAGGAGAAGTTTTGGGCTGAGGCTGTTGCTACTGCATGTTACTTGATTAATCGTTCTCCAAATTTTCTTTTGTTGAGAAAACACCTCTGGAAGCGTGGTCTAGTAAGAAGCCCTCTTTAAGACATATTCGTGTTTTTGGTTGTGAGACATATGCTCATGTGTCATATGAGAAAAGATATAAGTTGGAGAACAAGGCTATCAAATGTATCTTTATTGGTTATAGTGCTCGCATAAAAGGATACAAGCTTTGGAATCTGATACGAAGAAGGTTGTATACAGTAGAAGTGTAATCTTTCGTGAGCTAAAGCCTTCTACCTTGGATCTGGTTTCAGAGACAAAGTCAGAAAACAATAAGGATGTAGTTGGAATTCCTCCTACACCAGAGAAAGAGGAATTGAAAATTCAAAATGTACCTGAAACTGAGGAGAGCTCAAGCAGTTTTGAAGAAGAAGAAGAACCTCAACCTCAACAAGTGAGGAGGTCAACCCATGAAAGAAAACAACCTGATAGGTATGGGTTCTCTTTAATAGATTCTACTTGTGCCTATGCTTTAATTTCTAGCACTGATGAGCCTAGGACTCTAAAGGAGGCATTTAAAATGTTTGATTCAGACTCTTGGTTGGAAGCCATGAATGAAGAAATGGCATCATTAGAAAAGAATGAAACTTGGAGTTTGGTGCCCTTGCCTAAAGGTAGAAAAGTTGTTGACTGCGAAATGGGTATTTAAAAAGAAGATTGGTTTGATGGTAGTGTGGAAAAATATAAGGCAAGGTTGGTTGCAAAGGGTTATTCCTGTGTAGAGGGAATTGATTATGGCAATTTTTTTCTCCTATAGCTAAGTGACATCTATCAGATTTCTTTGGTCACTTGCAACAACGTATGACTTAGAGGTTGAACAGATGGATGTGAAGACAACATTTCTTCATGGTGATCTTGAAGAAGAAATATATATGTCCCAACCTGAGCACTTTGTTGAAAAAGGTAAAGAGAAACTGGTTTGCAAGTTAAAGTCTTTGTATGGGTTAAAGCAGTCACCTAGAATGTGGTACCAGAAATTTAATACTTTTGTATTGTCTTTGGGATTTGTGAGATCAAAATCTGATCATTGTGTTTATTACAAAGTTGAAAGTGATCAAGTTCTTATTATTGCTCTCTATGTTGATGATATGTTGTTCATAGGCAATAGTAAGCTAATGATTTCTGATCTTAAGTCTCAGTTGTCTGCTAAGTTCAAAATGAAAGATCTTGGTGCAGCAAGGTATATTCTAGGGATGGAGATAACCAAGGACAGGAATAGTAGAAAACTTTGGCTCAGTCAGAGTAAGTATATCAAGACTATTCTAGAGAGATTTTGCATGAATGATTGCAAGTAGCTAGTTGTTCCAATATTGCAGGGAACGAAGCCATTTGTTGAAAACTGTCCAAAATCTCCTACTGAGATAGAGGAAATGACTAGTGTACCCTATGCTAGTGCGGTTGGCAGTCTTATGTATGCAATGGTCTGGACAAGGCTAGACATTGCCCAAGCAGTGGGAGTTCTTAGTCATTTTATGGCTAATCCTGGAAGGACACATTGGGATGTTGTAAAGAGAGTTTTCATATATTTGAAGGGCACTTCAAATTTTGCTTTGTATTACCATGGGAACCTGGTTGAATCACAGAGGACTCTCAGTATTCGAGGATATGTGGATTCTAATTAGGTAGGGGACATTGACAATAGGAGGTCCCCCAGTGGGTATACTTTCATGATGAATGGTGGTGGAATGAGTTGGATGAGTAAGTGGCAGGATGTAGTCACTTTGTCCACTACAGAGGCTAAATACATGGCAGCTACTCATGCTTGTAAAGAAGTCGTTTGGTTAAAAAAATTTGATCTAACATTGGTTTTGATGCAAGGAAAATAACTATTTTTTGTGACAGTGAGAGTGCAATTTTTCTGGCAAAGAATCCTACTTTCCATGCCAAGACGAAACATATAGATGTACAGTACCACTTTGTACGATATATGGTGGGGGATGGAAAGGTCAGTTTGAAAAAATTTGATACTCTGGAGAATGTTGCAGATGCATTGACAAAGCCAGTGAGCATAGACAAGTTCAGGTGGTGTGCCAGTTCAATGGGCCTTAGTGCCCATGATTTTCAGTAAGTTTTTTTGTGCTCTGGAGGTGCCTATGTGATCTTCGTCAAGTGGGAGATTGTTGGAAAAATGTGTCTAAATCATCACAGGTTGTAACCTCTATTGGAGCCAATTCGGTGTGATATTGTTAATGTCTGGCCGACTAGAAAGTTTGACACATTGTGATTTGTATAGGTCATTGTGACCTTGCTTTTGTCTCATCGAAGGAGCCTATCACTGTGACAAGAAGCATTCGGTGTGACCTCTCACCGCCCGTGGAGATCTCTGGCCAACATGCCATTCTATCATTTATCGAGGAGACCCTTGGCCGAAAGGCTTAGTTCAGGAAGAAGTCTTAGCGATGAAGAAGAGTCTCACCAACAGGTTGTTTCACATGGAGTCGTCGAAGTAACATATGGTAGCTCGGTAAGAAGTCTTACCGATATGTAAAGTCTTGCCGATGAGTATACGCATGGTGCCTTTGTGGTGACTCAAATACTTTGGTATGAAGTCTTGACGACCAATCGAATGTCTCACCGATAGCATATGGCTATCGGGGTAACATAAAGATCTTAGAATAGCTCAAGGTGATCGGTGAAAGGTCTCAGTGAAGGATGATAGTCTTGTCGAATATTGAATACTTCAGAGTAATTGTTGAACATCGATGTAACCTCCCGGCGATAGTGATAGGTCTCACCGACTCTTGGATGCTTTGGTATAACATGAAGAGCTTGATGGAAGGTCTCGGCGAAGAGCAATAGTCTTCCCGAAAGGAAAAGTGAAGCCGGTGAAACTTGAGGAGACTCGGTGTAACCTCTTGGCGAGCGGTAAAGTCTTGCCGATGGAAAAGTGAAATCGTTGTGACTTGTGATCATCGCTAAAATGTCTTTCCAATGGAGGAATCTCTTGCCTATAGAAATGCAATGGATGTCAATGGATTCGGTATGATTCATGGCATTCATTATATCGTCTTCCCAACTATTGGGACTTACGCCGATATCAACAATGAAGCCTTTGGGCATCGGGGAGACATGGTTAGTGTCTCACCAACATGCCAATAAATATTGAAGCCTTTTGACCAAGTGAAGACCATCCTATGTGGCTCGTTGTCAACCAATCAGAGAAGTTGAATGGGAACTGTTGGAAGATAGTCTGTTGAGGCAGTTTTGTGAGGAAGTTTGACAAACAGGGAACGACATGAATATAGTTTGAAGTTGTAGATGCTCGATGGTTCGGTTGGTTTGAAGAACAATTGTGTGAACAGTTCGAATTGTATCAGAGTGATTTCTATTATGTAAAGATTGTAACTTGAAGGTTCCTGTACAAGATTGATCATTGTGAAAGTTGTTGTAGTCTGGCATCAGAAAGATAAGTCAAAACTCTGTATGTAATTATTTTTTATTGTAATACAAAGTGACTTCTCTTGGTGTGGTGGGTTTTCTCCCTTAAGGATTTTCCCATGTATATTTTTTGTTCATATGTGTATGTCAAATACTCTGTTTCTGTTATCTCTTTCATGTGCATCTTAATTCGACTGTAATTGAAAAATTAAAAGGTATCTCTTCATTCTTCCCTTAGATTTTGACATTAGGAGAGTTGTTTCCACATCTAATTTTCCTTACAGTACTACCCTTTCTGATTGCAAGCAATCCTTAGAAAACTCCATTATTGAATTCGGTACCTATAATTGATTCTTCTCTCTCCTCTTCCAACACTAAACTAAAACCAGCTTCCTTCTCTGAAAACTCTACTCTTCATTGAACCTCCTGAATGTGGAATCAATTTCACCATGAATCGACCACCTCCTCCAAGTGTATACTACACTCCCCTCTGATCTTGTGGGATTCAACCCACTGTAGTCCATCCACCTCCACCAATTTGCACCTATAGTTAACTCTGCAACGCCATACAAATCCTTCTATGCATACCAAAAAAACTCTAATAAACTCCATTTGAACCATATCATCTACATTCACCAACTCATCCATCTCAACATGAAAATAATTATTCTCAAATCCACTAAATTATGAATTTACCTTTTCATCACCTATTGCATCTTCAACTTTATTTTCTTCTTCTATGCCTTCTACAAGACATGCAACTGTATCACTTCCTTGTCCTATAATGAGTGTTGCAAATTCAATGTCAGTAACACAATCCTAATATTCATCCTTTCCATCTTCCTCTTCTACATCCATTTCAAAGTCAGCAATACAATAAAAATATTCATCCTTTCTATCCTGCAACAAATTGCCATTCAGACAAATCTCTTTATCAAAATCCTTTTTTACCTTCTGATTCATTGTTGCAACAACTTTATTCATTTCTACATTAATATCCTCATCAAAACATACATTAAAAATATGATTTTACCTTGATGACTTTTTTTGTCACAACATCTTCTTCTTCACTGTTGAATGCTACTATCTTTTTTGTTGCATTAAACAACTTCTCTATCCCTACGATCTCTTCCTCAAGAAACTCTTTGTCTTCATCAAGTTCCTCATTTAACATTGGATCCTCATACATCACTACATAATTTTTTTTAACTACAACATCCTCAATTGCTGCAATTTTTACTCTTGCACTCTCAACTGTGAAAATTTCACCTTCGTTACTCACCATCATCACTGTCATCATGTCCTATAAAGGACTTAACTCTACTGCAACATAAATTTTATCTTTTTCAATGTCCTTTCCTCTCAACTCTTTTTTGCTGCTGCAACCTTTGTAACTTCATCCTTCATGTCTTCCAATAAACATCCCTCAGATTTAGGTTCATGGATTTCTTCACATTCATCCTCTTCTTCTTCCTCTATGCCACCTATTTGACACCCTATTGCATCTTCTTCCTTTCCTGTAATAAAAATATCATTAGAAGGATAATAAAAATTACCCTCAACTCTTCTCTTTTCTTTTTTTCTCCTTTCAACCTCTTTTCTTAATTCATCAACTTTTTGCTACAATTCTATCATCTCAACTCTTATTTCTTCTTTCTCTCTCTAATTCTCTCTCTGATTTTCTCAAGTCTAGGAATCCTCAAAATCCATCCAATAATAAAAACCATTTTCTTCTTTCTCTTTTCCATTTTCAAGGCCTCATAAATCCTTAAAAAATATCTTCAAATCCTCAAGTTATACTTATGTAAATTGCCTCACGTTTGGCAAGCTATTTACAAAACCCTCTTTCAATATTCGCCAATATTATTGTAAACTACCTCCTTCAACGATCTGTATACAATCATGGGAACCTCAGTTCCTCAAATCCTCAAAAAAAATCTTCTTACTACTTGCACATTCATCTGCAAGAAAAATCCACACATTCTCCACCCTCAAGACTTGGTGCAAACTACCTCTAATCGACGCTTCTTCCTACAGACCCAAAAACTCCAGCTCTGATACCATTGATGAAAAGGGGACTCCCCTTACAAATCTAAAATCAAACACATGCAAAGAGACTTGTAAGATGGCTGCAACATGCCATTAAATTTCAAATTTAAAGAAATAAAATCAACAACATCTATTAGTCAAAATGAAATTACCTTATTCACACAAACCTATACCCTCATTTGAAATTCACATAATAGCTTCAAAAGGTTTACTCATGAATACCTCACTTATAAAAGTAGTCAAAATACTTCGACTTGGTATGATATAAGTTCTCAAATCTCACCCTACAACATGTAATAATATGTCTCTTGCACATGTGTAGCTTATATTTTCAAATTTAGGACTTCCCATTTAATGTAAAAACATAATCAAATGAAAAGGCTCAATATATCATATACCCAAATTCAATGTTTATGCTACCGAGCACAAAGATAACAAACATCACTTCTAATCCCTTCATAGTGATCACCTATTCATCATTATGAAATAAACAATGGTAGCATACAATAGGTTATAACAAGTTTCTACTCATGTCTCCATATGAAGTATTTCAATATTGTTCATACATCTAGGGTCAACACACTTGGCATGAACTATTAATAATATTGTCATATATACCAAGGTATTATAACTAAGGGAATATTATAGTACAAGCTAATTATATCCAAACATATTCGTCAATGTAAGCATTGTTCAAGCCTTGATATGGATCCACGAAATTCCTATTATAAGGAAAAGAAATCATTTTATTCAACTGACCACACATCTATCCATACTTAAGTATTGCACTTATGTTGCTTAATGTAATTAAATTTATGGTTGGAATACCCATTCATTTTCATTTTTCATTCACATGAACTATGATATTATGAACACTTCCTATAATAGCTCGATAAGGTGTTGCACTCCACCATATTTTCATATGATTACTCTCAATTCACCACACTAGTAATATTACATAAAAAAATATAATCTTGAGGCCATAAGGATGATTTATTATAACATGTCCAATAGTATGGTTTTTTTATACTTGTGCCAATTAGGAGAACTCTTATCATGTTTCCACCAAGCGGAAATAATTTATATTTCACATAAAATTTGCATGCTCCTCTTATGAATAGAATATACCTATCAATTCTATATTAGCTTGGAGTGTAATGATATATCCACCTAAATCATGCCTACATTTTGTTGAAAAGAAAAGAACTTCATAAAATATCTAATGACATGCCTCATAAGGAATTATAGAGTAAAGTTAAACAATAACAATAATAGTGTTATCATGACATGTTTTCCCAATCATGGCATCTTTTCCTAATTACTGTCATTTTAGGCAGCATGAGCTTCCTACCCTAACCCTCTCAAACCCCTTTTTAGCTATAGACAAGAATAATTCAAAATTAAATACTATTTAGAAAGGAAAATATGGAGGAGGAGGGAATTAATAGGAGTCACATTTTTTGTCATTTAATCCTATGGATTCACCTTCTATGAAATTTTTGGTGGTGGATTTTAGTTTCTTAGTATGTAATGCTTGTTGCATAGCTTTCCTAACTATACAAGGTTCCAAAAAATGAATATCATGTTAAATTCAATCATAAGTCCATTGATGTATCCTTTGATAGAGTGTGAAATCATGAGCCCTAATTTTTAATCTCATATGCTCAATGTTATATTTAGCTCAATAGATAATTGAATCCTTTGATAAAGTGTGAAATCATGAGCCCTAATTTTTGACCTCATATGCTCAACATTATATTTAGCCATAGACCTTAATTATTTCAAATTTGTTAGTTGGGTAACATCACTTCCCCTCCATGGTTTCTCATAGAGGGTTGCTAATTCATTAATAAAATCTTTCCAACCAAGCATTTTTCCTTTCTTGTCTCTCATCGTCCATTGGTAGCATAGATAAGGTTTTAATTCTAAATATACTAAGGATATCTCAACCATTGCATTATCTAGTATATTATAAATTTTAAAGTTGTTTCATAGGACTTATCCATGAAGTTATATATGTACCATCAAATGTATGATGGTTATTTTGGTTGGGTTTAATTTTTAACCTTGAAAAGATTATCCTACCCTTAATTTTTTTTATTAGGGTTATACCCACCTTTGTGGTTTACCATTTTGTTGATGCCTTAATTCTAACAATGTTTTTTGTTTAAACTTATGCAAACTATCATTCAAGGATGTTGTTAATAGGTTAGATAAGTTATCCTTAATAAAATTTGCCACTATTTAATATCTTAGTAGGATTTTTCCCTCAATTTTAAGTGGTGGAGAATAAAAAGATCCTATAATCCTAAATATAATGATGAAATCATCACATCCCTATAAAAAGGACCCTTTGACATCAACAATGTGTGGTCAACGAAGTAACGTTAGAGACAAACAATATTTAATTAGAATGGTGTAGCATGTAGGAAGGGGTGGGCACGAAACAAAGGGGTGTTTGTGTAGTTAAGAGGCATGGAATGCCAGTTAGAGAGCCTTCCAAATGGAAGGCTACATGAAAAAAAGGGAAAAAAGGAAAACTTTAAAATTATTGTAACCCCCTTAGTCTCTCATGAAGTCTAGTTTAAGAAGGCTAAGAGGGGAATGCATAAGAGAAAGTGTAGACATCTAAATTTCACCACTCCCATACAACCAAATTCATTCGTCTATCTCATATCCTTCATTAATATTAATTAAATTGATTTAATTAATTAATATTTTCCTCCTTGCATAAAATTTTCTAAATTATTAATTTAATAATTAATACTTTATCCCTTTCCCCTCTAAATTAAATAAATACATCAATTTATTTAATTTAGTCATTTAGCATTTTGAATTTAAATCAATTTTAAATTATATTTTTCTCTCCTTGTCACATCCTCCATAATCGTCTTCTAATCTAGATTAAATTAATCAATCCATGATTAAGACGTGCACACTCTTAATCAGGGATTAATGTCACATCCTCCATAATCTCCCACTTGCTTCTAATCTCTCATTAATTTTATTAATCATGTATTTGTACAACCTTAATCTAATCCCCTTGCTACATTTAGCATATCTTTTTGGTCAACCTTCACATTTTCCTCATTTGGCATTTACCCTCTTCCCCATGTGAATTTTTAATTCACATTTATTCATTCAAGACTCCTCTCTTCCCCATGTGAATTTTTAATTCAATTTTTTTTTTCCAAGATTCTTCTTATTCCCATGCAAAGTTCTAGAAATTTTGACTTGTCACATCACTCACATGCGCCAAAGTATTCTAGAACCTTTGACTTGTCACATCACCCACATGTGTCAAAATCCTACTTTTTGGGAACCCTTTTTTATCCACAAGATTATTCCCAATCATGTGAATTTTTAATTCACATTTATTTCTCCAACTACTTTCCTCTTCCCCATGGAGATTTTTGAGGAATACTAAAATTCTTCATATGTCACTTTCCTATCATGTGGGAACAAGAAGTTCCTTTTTGAGGAAATCTTCTCATCTCCCAAGGTACTTTCAAAGTACTTGTCCTTCTGCCACATCATTTGTACCCTTTCCATCTTACCATGTCCTTTGGACACTTCATCCTCCACATGGCAAGATGTGAGGGCTTATGAGTCATCAACTCACCATAGCCCTACATCTTGGCCATGGTGGCTCAATAATGACCATTGAATTCTCTAGAGAATTCAATTTCCTCTATAAATACACCCATCTTTCCTTCAATAGGTGACCTTATGCATTTGATAGCAAACTTATGCTCTTGAATCATTTGAGTCTCTTGCATTCCATAACATAATTAACATACTTGGTTCATTATCCATTTTGCATACTTAGCTAGTTTATCTCATCTTTTTGTATCCATCCCACATCCACTTCCATCTCCATTTTCATATTCACCCATTTGTAGCACTTGCCATCCAAGGGAGAACACATCTAAGATACATCAAGGGCCAACCAACTCGTCAATTGAAGGAAGGTATAAAGTTCCATTTCTTTGTATTTTTGCTTCAATTCATCTTATGCCTAATCTTGAGTGTTTGTTGGTGTTTTCTCTTCTTGCATTTCATTATGTTTTGCTTCTTTAGAGTAGGAAATAAATACTATACACATGTTTGGCACGCCCAATGGGACCCACAAATGGGTCTCTTCCTTTTATGTTTGTTATTTTTTTACTTTTTGCTGGTTAAGGACATAGAGAGGCTAACCTACCCCTGCAGAGGGGAAAAATTTCCCAAGGAGGGGTGAACCTACCCTATAGGGTTGCTCTTCTAAGTATCATAATCTATTTTTTACTCTATTTACTAACTGTTTTCTACAGAGCGGAAAACCTACCCTCCCAGAGGGGTAAACCTACCCTTGACATAGCTAAAACAACTTTCAATTTTCTATTTTTTGCACTATTTACTTACTATTTTCTATAGAGGGGTGAGCCTGCCCTTAACACAGCTAAAACAACTTTCAGTTTTCTATTTTTTGCACTATTTACTAACTATTTTCTATAGAGGGGTGAGCCTGCCCTTGACATAGCTAAAACAACTTTCAGTTTTTTTTTTTTTACACTATTTATTGACTTTTTTTGCAGAGGGGTGAACCCGCCCTCCCAGAGGGGAAAACCTGCCCTCCTAGAGTGGAAAACCTACCCTTGACACAGTAAAACAACTTTTAATTTTTCTATTTTTTTGCACTGTTTACTGACTATTTTCTGTAGAGGGGAAAACCTGCCCTCCTAGAGGGGAAAACCTACCCTTGACAAAGGAGTGAACCTACCCTAGATAGAGACTTTTTCAAAAATTTCTAACATTTGTGCAGCCCTCAACACTTATTGAAGACCAAAATATAAACTCCTAACATATCTACTGTAGGGTTGATGGATCCAATTGTTTGCATTATCATTTTCTTAAATATCTAGGCACATAGTCTAATTAGGGGAGTCAAAACGTTGTTTGTTGTGTTTGTAGGTAAGTTATTGATGTATCCAAACCCCTTGCACCATTTTGTGATCCTGGGTGAAGAGAAATCGTAGCTTACCTAAGTCCTTTGTGTTACCTAAGGGAGGTATTATATTGTTTAAGCTTTCCCCTTGTACTAACGGGGTATATAAAAGGGGGGAGCCAAAGTTGTACCCCAATCCAGTCACTTCGTGTCTAGCGGAGCGTCGAAGCTAGGGTGATATTTAGATAGATGTGAAGAGTTGGTATGATCCCTTCAGTATCTTGTTGGGGTTCTTGACTCATGCTTGTGATGGTCTGGTGTTCATGGTTGTGCATCACATACCAAGAGTATATCAAGGACTCCCTAGACACCTTGTTCATCCTAGATTAGAAAATTGTGTCAGCCATACCTTTTAACACTAATCATAGCATTGTGCTGTCTAAATTGTCTTGTGTAAAATCATTGAATTTTTGTCAAGTCAACTTTATTTCTTACTGTTTGACATGTTTTTGGTCCTTTCCATAGCTTTTTTCACTTAAGACAAGTCTAAGTTTCCTACAAAAGGGTGAACCTACCTTTTATTAGCCTATTTTGTTTAAGAATTGTCAATCTTTTTACCGGACAAGCGAACTTGCCCTTTAGTTTGGGCAAACCTACCCTTGGATTTGGGAAAATGTATCCTTGAATTTGGGAGAGCTTGCCCTTGGATTTGGGTGAACCTGTCCTTGAATTTGGGTGAACATGCCCCAAAATAGCCAATTTCACCTTCCGTTTGATCAGTCTAGGTACCCATTTCGTTATTTTTTCGATCTATTTTACCATTCCGAGAGTCCATTCTCCCATTTTGTGAATCTATTTGTCCATTTAGAGGGTTCATTTTGTCATTCAAGGAACTCATTTTTCTGCTCGAGGAACCTCTTTTTTCTATTTGGGGAACTCATTCTTCCATTCGGGGAACTCATTTTTCCATTAGGGGAATCTCTTTTTCCTTTTATGGATCTCATTTCACCATTTGGGGAACCCATTCCTTCATCTAGTGAGTCTATTTCATCATTTTTTTCCCAAATTAGAGAATCAAACAATTAAGGCCCTAAAAACCTTATCATTTGCATCACCTTCTGTATGTTCATAATCAACATCATATAGGAACCTTTAGAGTATCTCTAGGTTGTGTCGTTCACCATCGTTTCTCTCAATCCAAATCTCCTAAACCTTTTTTTAAAGGTTGTTATCTAAATTGACCTAGGTGTCTGAATCTAATCATTATCCTACACATCAATCATCAACTTTGGCCTAATCAATTCACTTCCATCTTGAACTAGATTTGGTGTCATAAGTTATCATCCTTGACCCAATCAATCCATTTCCATCTTGAGGTGGATTTGGTGTCATGATCATCTATATGTCTATCAATCCAATCAATCAACACCTTAAGTCACCTATGGTAATTTTTGAACTGGGTATAGAATCCCTTACATCCTTCATCATCTAATATTCATTAATTGATCTTGGTCCATCATCTAATCTCAAAAATCATTTTACCCATCCAATCAATCCTATCCAATCATCCAATCAATCCTACCCAATCATCCAATCAATCCAATCCAATCATCCAATCAATCTGTTAGAACTATAAAAATTTGGTGTGTTTACATGAGTTTTCATTCATAAATTTCCTGATTTGGTCCTACCGTATGCATTTTTCATCTATTGTTTGCCATATTGTCCCATTGAATCAATCGAGTTATGCATTTTTCATGTCTGGATCCATATCGGCATAGGTTCATTCATGTCTCCCCAATCAATTCTGTGTTTTCCGCTTGCATGAGTCTGTGTTTCCTATCGGCAAGACTCATTTAATGTCACATCGATTGAAGTTTGTTTGCAGGTGGCATTTGGCAGGACTTTTGTATGGTCACAGTGATTGGTTTTCTCCTTCGGGCTATCGGCGAGACATTTTTGTGGTTGTGGCGACAATCGGATCTTCTATCAGCATATGTTGTGGCTATCGGGGTGGTGTCTCACCGAGTTCTATATGTCTCCCCGACTTGTATGCATGGAACGGTTTGTTGGTGTGAGTCAGATGGTCGGGCTAATGTCTTGCCAAATTCAAAATGTCTCAGCAACGGGTGCACTTTGGGATCCCTTCGGCGTATGTTATGATCTACGGCGGGAGGTCTTGGCGAGTTTCATTTGTCTCACTGACAATGCAAACGCTTTCTTCAAAATGACTTTCAGTAAGACTATGATGGCTTCGGTGAAGGGTCATAATGAATGGATCAGGTCTTTCTGACTGGTAACGATGGCTTTTGGTGAAGGTTCTTTTTTCTCTTGGCGAACGGGTATATGCTTGGGGCACTTCGATAAAACATGGTGCATTCTATAAGAGGTCCCCCTGACATTACTTTGTCTTTCCGATAATACACATGGGCACTCTGTCGACAGGAAAATTTGAGGGTCTTGGCAAAGATGTATAACAAGGGATGCTTCGGTATAGGTTGGGGCGATCGCCGTAAGGTTTCGACGAGTGACCTTTGGTCTTGCCAATGGTAAACAGGAGGATCTTTGTCGGCGTAAGAACTTCCATGTCTTGGCGAATGGAAAACAAATGGGGCCTTGCGGTATAACAAAGTGAAGTCTATGTGAGGTCTCACCGACAACTGAATGTTACGGCGATAGGAAACAAAGTGTGATCTATGTGATGTCTCCCCGATGTCGCAAGGTCTGGGCGAAATACAAGTGCAAGGGATGAAGTGTTTGAATTGCCTTCGGTAGGACGATATGTTTTGTCTTGCCGACTGTTCGCAGTTGAACAACAGAAATAAAAATTGTTGAGGCCAACATTCTTTGAGCCTGAATTTTTTGCTGGGCCGACATGTGATCTCAATTTGATATTTTCTTCAAATTCTTGTGTATAAATAGGCATTTTTGCAATTATAAAAAGGGGAGATTTTAGACCAATTATCAGTTATTCGATACAGTAGGCATTTTCTGATGGATACAGTACATAGATTCATCAGATCAAAGACTATGATGTATGTTTTCAAATTGGAGGTATTTATGAAAGTCAATTGATGTTGTTACACATGTCTGATATCAATTATCTGTTGAAATTAATAGAAGAATTGCTAAGTTGTCTCCAAGATGGATTCTTTCTGATTGTTTAAATTGATATGACAAGTTTGTATGCAATTTATCAGTGCACACTTGTTGCACTTGTGTGATTGATTAATTGGTTCTTTCAAGTAAAGACTAAATCCTTTTAGTTAATCATAGTAATCAGAGAGATTCAATTGGATTATTCAAGTAGAACTTAGTAATCACATTCTTGCATGTTTATACAAGTTGTAAGCATAATATGTGCCAGATAATTTGAATTTTCTCAGAAAAGTGTTGCTCATCTTGATCTCATTTGACTCTGCATACCCAACAAGGCATTGGTCTCTGCATTTCACCATTTGAACTTATTCAATTTTCTTTACATCTGTTAATTGAATATTTATTTTAGGATTCAGATAAGAATATTGTTACTGTTTTCAAGTTGGATTTTAATTGTTCACTCCCATCTGCCATTGTGAACAAGTTGTTATAAGAAGATTGATTACAAGTTAAGTCTGCATTATTCAGAGAGGTACACCCACCCAGGTTTTGCAGCACCTAAAGAGTAGAAGGTTGAGTTCTCTTGACCTTGTCTATTACCCTAAAGCGTATCAAGAGATTGGCAGCCTCTTGAGGCATTTAGCCTACATTTTTGAGAGCTAACACAATCTTTATTGATTCATCCAATCTCATCCTTAACCAATCACTCAAACAATCTTCCAATCGTCATCTTTGTCCACCTAGTAGTTTTTCATTTTCATTCTCGTTCAAACTCGATCACAAACCAAGAATAAATTGACACAACAACAATTTCAAGGTTCCCAGCCAAACATCCCTCAAGATCCTAACAATGGGGTAAACATTTCTCAAAATCCTAACAATGGTATAAACATTCCTCAAGATCCCCATAATGGTGTTTCATCACAATTTAACACTGATTGTCAAAACACTTCACTACCCAATGGTGAGAACATGGTCCATCAGCCTAAAGTCATCATTGATGAATATCTAAGCAATCCTGCCAATGTTCAAATGATAGATAAGATCCTCAAGGAGTGTGGGGATAAGATCCTCGCTACTCTGATCATGAAGGGAGTTAAACCACCACCTAATTTTGACATATCATAATACACCAACACACAGAATCCTCCAATATCTCAAGACCCGCAAACCTTGCAAAACATTCTAGGAAATGCATATGTCCTCGAGGGTACATCCATAGATAACTAGTATCATCCAAAGTTTGGAAATAATGTGATACGTCAAGTTTCCAATTATCCTCCCCTTCCATCTACGGTCTCTACAATACCATCTAATCCTTATGATCCTTATGCCTATGGCATTCCACAAAACATCTCATCTACTCCACCACTCCCACCTCAATATACCAGTCAACCACTCATCAACACTAGGAGCAACCGCTTCCTTCCATTACTTGCAGGTAATATCCTACCACTTCCTCTTGGTAACACTTCAGCATTCCACAACCTCCTATTAACCCTGATCAATCCAGTACTTCCCAGGTGCCACTGCAGCATACCATTATCCCTTTGCAAGCAACACCATAGCTTATCACTGTCATTTCCATTCCCTCGCAATAGCATCTCCAACAACCTCCACAACAAAACATTTCAATCCTGCAACATAACATTCCACAGCAAAATATTTTGAACCCACAGCAACATATTGTCACTCATATGCAACCTCCTCATCAGGTGACACAAATTGCATCACACCCTCAACCACTACCCCATGGTGCCACTACAGCAATCCCACAACAACATCACATCCCATCTTGACAGCCACACATTCCCATGCAAACGCAGCACAATCCTCTCACACAATACTTATACCATCTATCTAGCATGTACACTGCTTATGCTGCTACATCTAATTAAAGAATCTGTGTGGCCTCCTAGAATCCACCACAGACCCAACTGAAACTTTACACTAATCCTCCACAATCAAACACATACCAACAGTCATCTAATTTGTAGTTACCCCCGTATGCCACATAGCAGCCCCACGTTGCATATAACTATCAATCCAATCCATATTACACTCAACAAAAGAAGCTCCAAAAATATGGTGCTTCATCCACTTCCTATTACTAATAACTGTCATTACAAAAACAAGGTGCTTTAACAACCTCATATTACCAAGCTTTACAAAATTCCCCATCCACATCATATTACTAGTAGCAACCTCCTCATCACCAAAATCTATCGTCATCCTCTTCACCTTACTCTAATTAGTATCAACCTACATCCTCATATGATCTCAATGTTGCCACTCCATCAACATCTTATCAACAATATCACTCCTATAATCAACCTAGTCCAGCTGACCCAATTCCACCTACTAATAAAGATCTAGAAGAACTTAAAGCCGCATTAAAAGATCTACAAGCAGAACGTCCAAGAAATCTTTCAAGTTTGAAGAAATTTTTCCCTATCTGTTTGATTCATCAATCTCACTTTTCCCCTTTTCGAAACATTTTGAGATAACCAATTTCAAAAAATATACGGGGACCAAGGATCCAAAAGCCCATCTACAAGAGTTCTATGCACAATTTCAGGATTTCCAACACTGCGACAACTATCTCTTGCGATTTTTCCATAGGAGTCTCAGAGGGTTGGCCTTAGATTGGTTCATGGGTTTGAAGAAAGGGATGGTCTCCTCCTTTGCTAATCTTTTTGAACAATTTTTCAAACAATTCTCCTTCAACTTGGAGAAGGACATTGACACTTTAGACCTCTTGAAATCCCCTCCTAGTGAAAAGGAGATTGTAGCCCTCTTTGTGGCCAAGGCCCATCCTGAATTGGTGCATTCTCTCAATCTTCATTGCATCACCACCTTTATGGAATTCATTGAAAAATTTTCTATCCTTGAGAGAGCTCTTGTCACAAAAGGGAAAATTAAGTTGTACAACTCAGATAAGGATAAGTCCTCTAGTGACAAGTCTCGTTATTGGAACAAGAACAAGAATGCAGTCAATGCTGGTGTCACTGACACCAAGCATGTTCAAGTAGACAACACCTCCTAGAGGTAACAACCATCCATGCCTAATTCTATATCTATTCCACAGGGGGAACCCCATCTTCCTCAACAATCCAATCAAAACAATCAAGGGAACGACAAATGACAGTTCACTCAGTTAGGAGAACCTTTAAGCGTCATCTTCAACAGGTTGTTATAGGTCAATTACTCTATAATCTATCATATGAAAAAACCTTTTGATGAATCCAAGCCCAAGCCTAATTGGTATAAAGAAAATGAGTACTATGACTTTCACAAAATCAAAGGTTATTCCACAAACAAATTTCAAGGTCTAAAAATGTATGTCCAAGATCTTATAGATCAAGGCAATATTCATGTGGATGCCAACCAGGATTTTTCCAATGCTCAATTATAGATATATCAAACCATTTTCCCAAACCACAACCAAGGTCCAAGTACCTATAACACAAATCATGGACCTAGCAACCAGGAAAACACCACCAACAATATCACCTACAAGAACGTCCCTCTAAACTATGAGACTGTCATCACACACATTAGGTAGGTTGAACCACATGTTTCTATGATACACATCAAAGGTAAAGAGCCTCAATGTGTTGTGACAACCTTCCACACCCGTATCACTATTCTCGGAGCCTCCACAACAGCCCCATCACTTCCTGCAAATTCCAAGTACAACATCCTTGATCATCTAGGAAAGACTGTAGCACAAATATCCATCCTAGATTTGCTAAAGTATTCTCCTAACCATTAGGAAATCCTAACCAAGGCGCTATAGGAAACCTATGTTCCTAATGACATCGATCCCATGTAGTTTCAAGCTTTAGTGGGACACCTATCATCAACCTACCAGCTAGGTTTCAATCAAAATGATATGCCCACCATCAACACCAACCACAATAGACCCCTCCACATAGAGTTGCTCATTGCCAAACATAAAGTAAAAAGGGCCTTGATAGATAATGGCTCTGCTCTCAACCTCTATACATTGAAATTCATAAAACAGGTAGGATTTACTCATGTTGATCTAAGCAATCAAATCGTCACCATAAAGGCTTATGACAATGCAGAATGAGACTTTGAAGGGGTTATTGATCTTCCAATTCAAGTGGGCCTAGTAATACAATACACCACTTGCCACGTCCTTGATCTGGACCTTCCCTATAACCTTCTCCTTGGCCAACCATGGATTCATTTCATGCAAGCTATCCCATCAACTTACCATCAATACCTGAAATTCCCATTCAATGGGATGGAAGTTACAATACCCGTTGATCCTAAGCCATTTGAATACTGGCATTCAGTTGAAGCTTCTTTACCTCACTCTCACTATTATCTAGAAGTGGAAATGGGACCACCACTAGTATCTTCATCTAATCCATCTTCTGATCCATCACCCTCCACCTCATCCACTCCATCATCTACATCTGACTCCACTATCACCAAGGTCCAAATCATCGACAAAGGGTGTGGTGAATATGAGATGCATACCACCTTGAATGTGGCAACCATGCCACCCTTACCACACATGTATGGTCAACCCTCCGAGTTTATGCCGAAGATAGAATAGAAGACAGTCACCCTTAGCTCTAAGAACATGGGAACCAGCACCTATGTAACTCTAGTAGTACCACAATATACGCCTGAAGATGACATAAGCTAGTGGATATATCATGAGGAAATTGATCCTAATCCTCCTCTAAAAGAATACTTTCAAGAAATGTATCCTTGGCCCTCTAAGTACGTTGAAAAGCATAATTATCAAGGAGGAGGTCCTGGTCTAGAAGATCTAGGGAGAAAACAGCCAGTAGACACTTCTGTATGCCCCAAAAACTTAGGCCTCAGCTATGAAAAGAAGAAAAAGGGTCATGCACCATCAACCAGTACTTCCAACAATTTCAATACAGATGATGATCTTTCGGAGGACATTCTGAAGAAGAGTGTATCTTACACACATATGAAGATGTATATCATGTTGACCTCTCATCCATGTTTGAATGCTTATCCATTTGTACCATAAGTCTTTCCCTTTGTCATCCTGAGCTCATCGATTGGGACATATGAGAAAGCACACCAATCAACTCCCTTCCCTCAATGGAAATGTATGTACATCTCATGGGATTGGGGGAAGATGAACGCCCTAGTCACAAAAGTAAAAATAAGAAAAATCAAAAAGGGCCACTTGGTGAAAACCTCCTTTAGGCACTTCTTGACCCAGAAAAAGTAAAAGAAAGGACATATCTGACAGTGAAAACCTCAATGAGGCATCAGAAGATGGGGACATTCATCTTCCCCTTGTAGGAACACAAATATCTAAATGATTATCTATCTTGATCAAGGAAACACAAGAGGTGAATTTGGGAACTGAAGAAGATCCCAAAATCACATATGTGGCCAAGTCACTATCAAAAGAAGAATATGTTGATGTCGTTCAGCTCCTCAAGGATAGAAAAAATCAACTTTGCATGGGAATATTCAGACATGTTGGGATTAGATCTAGCTTTGGTAGTACACCATTTAGATGTTCGTTCTGATGCCAAAACAATCAAACAAAACTTCACAAAATGCACCCACAAGTTGCTCTTTTGGTCAAGAAAGAATTGGAGAAATTGTTGGAGGCTCAATTTATAAGACCTGTTGATTACTCTGAGTGGTTCTCCAACATCATGCTAGTATCCAAACCTAATGGGAATGTCAGAGTGTGTACAGACTTCATAGATCTCAACAAATCTTGTTTGAAGGATTATTTCCCTTTACCAAACATTGACATGTTGGTAGATTTAATGGCAGGACATGAAATGCTATACCTCATGGATGGATTTTCCAGATAAAATTAGATTAAAATTGTGCCTGAAGACCAACATAAAATAGCTTTAATCACACCCTAGGGTACATTGTGTTACAATGTCATGCCCTTTGGTCTTAAGAACATAGGGGAAACTTACCAACGTGTAATGACTGTCATCTTCCATGACCTTATCCACATTATTATGGAAGACTATGTGGATGATTTTCTAGGAAAATCAAGAACCAGAGCAAAACACCCTACAGTCCTAAGGAAGATCTTTGAGCACTTAGAACACTACAAGTTGCATTTGAATCCAAAAAAATGTGTTCGGGGTTACATCAGGAAAAATTTTGGACTTCATTGTATCGAGAAGAGGCATAGAAGTGGATCCAAAAAAGGTCAAAGCAATCATGGATATGCCTCCCCCTCATAATTTGAAACAATTAAGAAGTCTCCAGGAAATTTGCAATCCATCAGGAGGTTCATAGCGTAGCTAGCTAACAAATGTCAACCATTTACACACCTTTTGAAGAAGAATACATCTTTCAAGTGGGATCCTATGTTTCAGCAAGGGTTTGACAAAATCAAGGAATATTTGGCTCATCCTCCCATCCTCATGCCTCTGATCCCTGGGAAACCACTCTTTTTATACATCTCCGCTACTTCAATGGAACTGGGGGCATTGTTGGTGTAGCACAATGAATCATCCAAAGAACGAGCAATCTATTATATTAGTAGAACCTTAGTTGGCTATGAGCTCAATTATTCTTCAATAGAGAAATCTTGCCTAGCTATCATTTTCTATTCACAAAAGCTCAAACATTACATGCTCAGTCACCCTATGAAGTTAATATCAAAAGTGGACCCACTTAAGTATCCGCTATCCAAAACAACCTTGACTAGTTGAATGGATAAATGGGTCATGCTTCTGAGCGATTTTGACATAGAGTATGTAGACTAAAAAGCTATTAAAGGACAAATAATAGTGGATTAGTTAGCTATTGCTCCCCCGGTTGATGCGCATCCATTAGTCATATAGTTTCCTGATGTGGAGGTCTTTTCAATAGCAGAAGCAACCATGTAGACATTATACTTTGATGGGTCATACACACATTATGGATTGGGGGAAGACATCTTGTTTTTTACCCCTCAAGGTGATTACATTCCAAAGTCATTTAGACTAGCTTTCCCATGCACAAACAACATAGTTGAATACAAAGTTCTCCTTATTGGTCTAAGAATTGTAGTTAAATGGAATATCACACACTTGAGATCTTTGGTGATTCACAACTAGTTATCAAGCAGGTCAATGATGAATTTCTGACAAAATATGAGAAGCTTTTTCCCTACAAACATATGGTTGATGACTTTAAGAAGTCCTTAAGTGATATCCAGTTTGATCAAAATCCCAGAGTCTAGAACAAAGCTACTAATGTGATGGCCATGATTGGTTCCTTAATTGACACACCTAAGGATCAAACAGATTGTGAATTCCTAGTTGAGCAACTTTTAATCCCTGCATACGACATCCCCGAGAGTGAGATGGTGTGTGAAATTGTAGGTCCCACATGCCCATAGTATAATGACATTTATGCCTACCTTCACGACAACATCTTACCCATTGATCTCACACGCAACCAACGAAATTCATTCATTCAATGAACATCTCGTTACAACATCATAGCTAATACCATTTATTGTCACAGATATGATGGCACTCTTCTTCGGTGTCTAAATGAGACCGAAGTACATAGCGGTGTTTGTGGGGCCCACTTCAATGGCATGGCCTTGGTTATGAAGATTCTCAAAGTTGGATACTATTGGCCTACACTAGAGCATGATTCTTGTGACTTTGTGAAGAAATTTCTACCTTTCTAGCAACACACGGACCTAATACATGCTCCTGCTCAAGATCTGCAACCCATTGTAATGCCATGGCCTTTTTCTCAGTGGGCTCTCAATTTAGTTGGCAAGATATACCCTCCATCATCTGATGGCCACAATTTCATCATCATTATCACTGAGTACTTCACCAAGAGGGTGGAAGCAATGCCACTCTCTCAGATAATAGGTACTCAGATATCCAAGTTCATCCTTTACCACATTCTTTACAGATATGGTATCCCCTCCACCATCATTTCTAAAAATGGTAAGCCATTCAAAAACTAGGCTATAAAAGAGATATGTGACACCTTCCATATCCAACACCGGTGGTCCACACCCTATTACCCTCAAGGTAATGGATAGGAAGAAGCCACTAATAAATTTTTTATTAAGATCTTGAAGAAGGTCATCAACAATATTGGTCATGACTGACATCTCCACATCCACCCTACCCTTTGGGCATATCACACATCCATCCACACTCCTATCGGTGCCACCCCATATTCACTTGTTTATGGTGTTGAGGCTATCTTTCCAATCAAATTTGAGACCCCATCCTTGAGTATATCATTGAAGAATCTCATCACAGAGGAAGACACACGGGTTACTCACCTGGCTCAGTTGGAGCTCCTAGATGAAAAAAGAGTCAAAGCATACAATAATCTCTAGGCATATCAAATTTTCCTTAAGAGAAGTTACAACAAGAAGTTATGGCCACGTCGGTTCAATATTGGATATCTAGTCTTGAAAGAGAATCAATGTACATAGTAGGATCAAGATAAAAAGGCAAAGTTCGAGCCTAACTAGTTGGGTCCTTATGTCATAACAACAAAGTATGGATTTGGGGCATACTACCTTGCCACACCCGAAGGGGAGCCCCTTCAAGAACCTATCAACATCATCCACATGAAGAGGTTTTATACTTAGATCAGCTAGGACTTCCTACCCTAATCAAAAAAATCCAAAAAAAGTAAAAAAACATCAAAAAATTCAAAAAAGTCAAAAACCCAAACATAGTAAAGAGAAATAAATTTGTCCTATGGTGAAAACCACCTTGGTGGCACTTTGGATAAGTACAGTTGGTTAAAACCTGGTAATGGGTGCCATTCGTAGAGAGATTAATCATTATCTATCTTGTGTCCTCATTACTGCATGTTTTCCTCCATCCAATCATAACAACCCAATCCTATCCTATCGCTTCATCCCCACCCCGTCTCTAACCACTCGGTATATTTTGATTGAGCATTAGACTATCGTTAGCTATCCCTAATTCTGAGCTTTTCCATCTAAATCTGAGCTTATGTCAATTTCACGTCATCATATAGGGTCCTTCATCGTGTCAGTTTTATCTAGTTTATGTCTTGTCCTATTGGTTTTTTTGGTCTTTGTCGAACTAAGTTGCCCATGCGCTTTCACGTAGGCAAGGCTGATCATTTGATCTGCCCTCGAGGAATTTTTGACTATCCCATTTTGGTTCTCCATCATTTGTCTCCATCAACCTCTTTTCACTCTTATCCATGGTCAGTCATTGTTTGTCCTTTTCTGAACTACGTTTCCCCTACGCTTTCATGAAGGCAAGGCTAATCATTTGATCCTCCCCTGGGGAATTTTTCCATCATGTCTTGTGTCATTCATCATCGATCATCATTTTCCTCTTTTCACTTTATCCATGGTCTTTTCTTGAACTACAAGGGCTCTGCACTTTCACATAGGCAAGGCTAATCTATGATCAACCCTCGAGCTCCTAGGTTTGTAGGGTGTGTTGGTCTTGTGTCTCATGTCATGTCATCAAGTGTGTCCCTATCTAGCTAGTTCTTAACAAATGAGATCCTCTAGTATTGGAAGATCTGTTAGTATCAAATATTTTGCGTCATCTAGGTCATTTTAGTTTAGTTTCATCTTTGGTCTCAATAGGATGTATCCTTCCTAACAGACCTCATCAAGCCCATCCATCCCTTTTGATCCTATGGAAAAGGATGTTGAAATTGATTGTGATATTTTGATTCTTTTGGCTTTTGTTTATCATTTGAGCTCCCTATTACAACTCTTCAAGACTGCCATGATCTATCATATTATGGTTTGTTTTGACTAGATAACATAGGGACAAATCTTGATCTTTTTTGCTTGTTGTTTTCTACTGGGTTGTCCCACATAGTACCCACCAAGATCTTTGAGATCTTGTGTTATGTTGGGGCATCCCTTTGTTCTTGTGGTTATCCCAATGCTTGGCCCGACCAAATTCTTCATCGCTTTGGGGTGTTAGGATAACCTTCTTGTTTGTTGTGTTTGTTTTATGCACTAAATGCTAACTTTCCTTGGTTTTTCATACCCTGCCACTTGGTGTCTTGTGCTATAGAAAAAATCAATTCTCCAAAGATTGAAAATTACACTAGGATTTCATTTCATGATCACTACTGTTGCATTGAATTCATCCTATGACTTATGATTTTGGTTGTTCAAATATGTCACCTTCCATTTCCCATTCTTCTTAGGATACTAAGAGTTCTTACAGGTACAAAATCACACCCATCTTCCATCAACACTACACCTATCATTTACCCACATTCCCATGCAAGTCCTTATTGACACTTATGTTCATGTTGCATTGCATTTAAGCTAACGAAGTCCATTTACCATTGCATGTTACATTCTATCCATTGCATTTTATCCCATATACATATTAGCTTGATTAGAGTAATCATGTTTAGTTATTCTAATCATCTTAGCTTCATTTTAATATCCATACATAGCATTTACATGCATCGCCACCAGCATCACAAATTGTTAGGTCCATATCTATCATAGATAAAGTCATAACACACATAACATCCCACATTACACATGTTAGTCACATCCATATAAGAATCAACATATCACCTCATAAATATATACATTACACCATCATCATTATCATCACACACATAAACATATACATACAATACATCATCCATAAACATACACATTTGCATAAATAAAAATCATCCATCATACACATAACATAGGTATCAATAAGGGTTGTCACATATCATATATAACTCAAAATAAAATAGTCCATAATAATCTCCATTGTATACATCACAATCATGGAATAAAGTATTAGTACAAGGATTTGAATCACATATAGCTGCTGCTACTCTATACTATCCATCCACCCTACACTTGTCAAAAACTAGTAGCCTATCACCTATCGAATGAGCAACCCATGTTTGACCTCTGTGGAGAATCATGCACTGACCCTCTACCCGGAGGGATCTCCTATGAATTGTTGTAACCTCGAGTATGTACCCCTATTGACTGGGATGGCGTGGGCATCTAAGGCACTTGTCAAACATCGTGGAATATGTTTTGTGTCGGATCCAGAACTACATGGTGATAAGTAGCCATCTAGAAGCCTGCCTTTCTCATCTGCTCATCTTAATCAGCATCATGGTATTGAGTGGAATTCTACTCATGTCGATACCTATCTTGATCCCTAGTGATATCTCTCCTCTCCTACACCCATGCCTCCTGAGACAATCGTAGCTAAGCCATCTCTGCCTTTAGTCAATCTATCACCTCCTCCATAGCCACTGCCCGTGCCTCTATTGCATCCCTCTCTCTCTATAGTTTCTATACCTTTGCTCCTATCTCACCACCACCACTCTGCAGTGTCAATATCCATGCCAGTGCAGTATCCCTCTCCCCTTGCATAGTCTAAACCTATGCCCATGCAGTATCCCTCTCCCTTGCATAGTCTAAACCTATACCAGATCAATGTCCCTCTCCTCCTATATAGGCTAAGCTTGTGATTGTGCTGTGTCTCTCTCACCCTGGAGGGCCTACACCTCTATCTGCATTGTGTCCCTCTCTTTGTATGCTCTCCAACTGAGCCTCTGTTGCCTCTTCCCTCAGTCATGTCACACTCGCATCCCCCAATGTTGTAGACACCCTTTCCTAGAGCTCAACCCTCTCCCTCAACAACCTTGCCACCCATACCCTCAACTCCTCCATCTCTCTCTGCCTGCTGACTAGTCTCTACTAATGCCTAATCCGCTATCTATCCTGGCTACTACTATCCCCTAGCCTGTAATATGGTCATCTTTTCTTGTAGCCTATCACAGTTCTGACTCACCTCAGCTAGCTCATCATGTACTCCCTATACCTCTGCCTACAAGCCATCTCTCTCCCTCTCTGCATCCTGTACCTATGAGGTCAAGAGACTCATGATGAATCCATAGTCTCTTCATCCCTCCACCTATAGCCTGACTACCTCTTCCTGAAGTCTATTCCTCTCAGCCCCAAGTCTGACCACCTCAACCTCTACCACTCTCAACCTCTGTCCTATCATCTATAGCCTTGCCTCGAGCCCCCTCAACAACACAACAAGGTCCTCAGGTGGTACATATGGGATCGTCGCTAGTGGATCAACCTCAAGAACATCTACATCCATAGCATCCTTCAGAGGCTCATGCTCCTACTCCACCCCACTCACCACTCGAACTCTCCTCGATTGTCTCCTATGTGCTCTCATCTACTTTCCTACAGCCCTCACCTCCCCCTTAGGCTCCTCCATCATCTCCACATCATGATCCTACTCAACCTCGCTCTCCACCTAAGCTCTCCTCAGCTATCTCCTCCTCTATGCTCTTGTCTATTGTCCTACAACCCTTGCCTCCCTCGTAGGCTCATCCCTCTCATTCCTCACCTCCATCTCTGGCTCCCCGTGCTCCTTTTCAGCCTTGATCTCTACCTAAGCTCTCTCATATTGTCTCCACCTCCTCACTACCCTTGTTGGTTGTCTTGTAGCCCCTGCCCTCATTGGCTCCATTATCTACACATCATGCCTCTCTCTCTCCTATTTCCTGGCTGCTACAACTGCCTCCTTCCCTCTCCCATCCCCCTGCTAACTCGCTATACCTCTCTCCCCTACCTCAATCCTCACTCTAACCCTACTCCACTATCTCCTCCCCCTCCTCATCCTCTCCAACTATCCTGCAGCCCCCATATCCTCCTATTGCCCTACTGCCCTGGCTGCCTCCTTTCCTCTCCTCTACTATCCCCTCCTCCCTCTCCCTGACTGGCCAATCATTCATCATCCTCTAATCCAAATCTTAAGGCCCCCATAATGGTCTCCATAGGTGTAATCCTCTCCTGCTGTTGGTTCTAGAACCACCCAGTGTATTGCCTCATCACCCTTTCTTCTACCTCCCAAACAATGCTCTCCAAGTAGGGCACTAGTTGTAATGTCTCCCAGTGCTCTCTAATAAACCTTGACAGAATCAAGTCTCCCCATGGCCACTCTCGGCTAATCTATTGAAATACATTTTGACCATGTGGAATATCCTGTATAATCCCAAATTGTCTGGCCACTCTGTCTGGCATGTGCGACTCCACTATGTGGGGCTCCCTCCCAACTAAAAATAATTTGGTCATGAAGTAGTCTTGTTGTCTCTCTACATCCTCCCTCCATCTCATAAACCATTGAAACATGTACGGCCACCACACTATGTCTCGCTCCTGTAGATCATCCAAGGTCCTCCCCCATCTATCTATGTCCCCTTAGCCCTTATGGTGCAAAACCCAACCCTTGTCCTGATCATACCACCAAGCTACGGGTGATGTCTCATCCACCTATCCTACCCTCACCACTCCTGGCCTAGTCACATTGATGTGCTCCCAGGCCCATACCTATAGGAGCATCACATGTGTCACGCTAAGCACCTTGCAGTAATAGATGGTGTTCATGTCTCTATAAATATGTGTTAGAACACATGTACCCCATGAAAACTACCCCTCTCTCACCTCAAAAATGTTTTGAATCACCTCCGTAAACCTCAAGTTGCAGAAGCGCCCACTTTGATTTGGTAATAGTAGTCCACTAATTATCCCACATAGATATAGTGGTAACGGTGGCACCCCCAATGATAGGTATCGGTCCACATCCAATTTCCCCCTCTCTAGAGGTAAGTCATCTCACCTAAACAACACCCACACAGTGTGATCCAGCTCCTCCCCCACCGGCCTCATCGCGCTCACCAAATGGCCTACTATGGGCGACCTCCAAATTCACCTTACATCCTCCAATGTCACTGTCATCTCCCCCTTCAAAATATGGAATGTCGATGTCTCTGAACTCCATCACTCTATTAAAACCATCAACAATGCTTAATGCACTCTAATCATCGAGTACCCTAATAAGTGAAGCAATCCTGCTTGCTCCAAAGCATGGTGATCCGCTTCGATCATGGCTGACATCGTCATCGCCAACACCTCTGAATGCCTCTCGTGTGTCCGCAATGAATCAAAACTCTGCATCCATACGTCCCCACATGTCATTCCTCTTATCTTTTTCATTTCCTTCTCTTTTCTCTCTCTCAACCCTGGGATATCATTTTACTAAATTTTCCTCTCCCCCTCTTCTAGCCCATTTTTTTCCCGTCTTTCACTCAATCTTTTCTATCTCTTTTTCCTCCCCCCTTCCCCCATAGTGATCCCCCTTGCTTTGGGCGGATCTTCCCTGATCAACGGGAAAGCCCACCCCCACCCGGCTAGGGGTGGACCCGCCTCCAGCCTGGGGTAGACCTACCCCAGCTCAAAGGGCAGACCCACCCCCAGCTTGAGGTAATCCCACCCTGCCTTGACGAGCGGACCTACCCGAGCCCGGGGCAGACCTACCCGGCCTGGTTCAGACCTCCCTCGGGATGGCCAGACCTGCCCAAGCCTAGGGTGGACCCACCCCAAGATGGGAAAACTTTCCCAGGCGAGGTTTCCCCTCCCTGGGTGAGTCTGCCCATTTCCTAGGCAGGATCACCCCAATGTCCCCCGTTTCCACTTTTCATGGGTCTTTCCCAACCCAGTGACTGCCCCACCTCCCCCTTTTTGTCCCTCTTCCCTTTTCAGGCATTTTTTCTTGATCTTCGAGGTACATTTACCCTTTGGTTGGGTAAATTTACCCCTCCTTCCCATACCTCTAACAGGAGGTTTTTCCTACCCATTCGATGAAATCAAAATCCCAACCCCAACCCATTTTTCTACACTAACCTAAAAACAAAACCCATGTTTTCAAAAAAGCATAAACAATCAAAAATGCATATAAAATACTTAAAATTACAAAGGGAATTTTGAACCTAACCTAGCATGGAACTGTTGGCCGATGGTAGAAGGCCCGCACCTCATCCCCCTGGTGGATAATGTCTGAATCATAGTCCTCTGGCATCTTGTCTCCTCATCTCCTTCCTCTCCTCTTCTCTCTCCCTCACTCAACTGCCAAGTGTGCAACTGAGTGGTAATTTCTCAAATTACCTTATATAACTTTTCCTTCCCTTTTTAACCTTTTTAAGTGAAAGGAATTTTTTCCCTTTTATTTAAAAATTCTTTTGGTCTAACTAATCCTCTAACTTCCTAGGGCCGCCATTTTCTCACTATGCGTCTGATTGACTCCATTCAAAAACCAAATTTTCCTATTTTTTCGTGCTCTATCCAATGGTGCCTTCCATTTCTTCCTATTTCAATGTCTCTCGGGGCCCCTTTTTCTTCCCCAACCACCCTCTCGAGGGGGAATACCCTACCACTTTCCCTTTTTCCTCTATCACAGTCATTGGGGAATCTCCCTGCATTTCCCTCCATTTGGGCAGCTCATGCAACTTCTTCCATGCTGGGGTATCATGTCCTGATCACTTTCTCCATCAAGTCATCTACATTTTATTTTTCTTTGAAACATTGTTATTCTAACAATATTTCGAAGAGGGGAGAAATGTAGACATCTAAATTTGACCACTTCCATATGATCAAATCCATTCCTCTATCTCATATCCTCCATTAATATTAATTAAATTAATTTATTTAATTAATATTTTCCTCCTTGCATAAAATTTTCTAAAGTATTAATTTAACAATTAATACTTTATCCCTTTCCTCTCTAAATTAAATAAATACATCAATTTATTTAATTTAGTCATTTAGCATTTTGAATTTAAATCAATTTTAAATTCTATTTTTCTCTCTCCTTGTCACATCCTCCATAATCCTCTTCTAATCTAGATTAAATTAATCAATCCATGATTAAGATGTGCACATGCTTAATTAGGGATTAATGTCACATCCTCCATAATCTCCCACTTGCTTCTAATCTCTCATTAATTTTCTTAATCATGTATTTGCACAACCTTAATCTAATCCCCTTGCTACATTTAGCAAATATTTTTGGTAAACCTTCACATTTTCCTCATTTGGCATTTACCCTCTTCCCCATGTGAATTTTTATTTCATATTTATTCATCCAAGAATCCTCTCTTCCCCATGTAAATTTTTAATTCACATTTATCCTTCCAAGACTCTCCTTATTCCCATGCAAAGTTCTAGAAATTTTGACTTGTCACATCACTCACATCTGCCAAATTCTTCTAGAACCTTTGACTTGTCACATCACCCACATGTATCAAAATCCTACTTTTTGGGAACCTTGTTTTATCCACAAGAGTATTCCCAATCATGTGAATTTTTAATTCACATTTATTTCTCCAACTACTTTCATCTTCTCCATGGAGATTTTTGAGGAATACTAAAATTCCTCATATGCCACTTTTCTCTCATCTGGGAACAAGAAGTTCCTTTTTGAGGAAATCTTCTCATCTACCATGGTACTTTCAAAGTACTTGTCCTTCCTCGACATCATTTGTACCCTTTCCATCTCACCATGTCCTTTGAACACTTCATCCTCCACATGGAAAGATGTGAGGGCTTGTGAGTCCTCAACTCACCATAGCTCTACATGTTTGCCATGGTGGCTCAATAATTACCATTGAATTCTCTAGAGAATTCAATTTCCACTATAAATACCCCCATATTTCATTCATTTGGTGACCTTATGCATTTGGTAGAAAACTTATGCTCTTGAATCATTTGAGTCTTCTTGCATTCCATAACATACTTAGCATACTTAGTTCATTGTTTATTTTGCATACTTAGCTAGTTTATCTCATCTTTTTGTATCCATCCCACATCCACTTCCATCTCCATTTTCATCTTCACCCATTTGTAGCACTTGCCATCCAAGGGAGCACACATCCAAGCTGCATCAAGGGCCAACCAACTCGTTAATTAAAAGAAGGTATAAAGTTCCATTTATTTGTATTTTTGCTTCAATTCATCTTATGCCTAATCTTGAGTGTTTTTTGGTGTTTTCTCTTCTTGCATTTCTTTTTTTTTTGCATCTTTAGAGTAGGAAAAAAATACTACACACAGAAAGAATTGAATGAAAATGGCATAGAGAAAGTGAGGATTAAGGAGAGTCTATAGCCATTGCTAGTTTCCTTTATACTTGTGCAGAAGTGTGATTTTGAAAAGCTTAAGGGATTCTAGCATAAGCATAAAGGGATAGGAAATGCAAGAGGCACACACTGTTTGAGATGGGCAAGAGAGAGTCACGTGGAAAATGGTTGAGGGATGAGTGAATGGGGGTGTGCTATTTTGGAAGGGAGATGAGTTGGATAGAAAACAAGATGCACGTACAGAATGCAAAGGGTGTGAGAATAGATAGGCAGTGAGAGCTCAAAGAAGATGGTGTGAGGAGATTATGCACATAGATTTGGTCAAAATTGTAGAGAGAGAGGGAGAAAGGGGAAAGAAGAGAGGATAGATGGGCATGAAGAGAAGGGAGGAGAAATTGTGTAGAAGAAAAAGTTGAAGAAAGGAATAGACATAAATGACTATGGTTGGCATGAGTTGCAAAGGAATTTTGGGGAGAAAGACACCATAAAATGGGATAGAATGGGTAGAGGGTTGAGCAAGAGAAGATAAAAGGAGGGATGAAGCATGTCCAAATTAGGTGGAATGCCTCAAAGAATGTTGTCTCATAAACTACAAAGGTTGTAGAAATGTAACAAAATGGATTTGTTGGAAAGGCTTTAGAAACTTTCAAGTAGACATGGAGAGCAAGTGTAAATACAGAGTTCACAATATTTGAAGACATATTTCCTTGTAGAATACACCTAAGGGAGAGATTATAAATAAGCGTGGACATACATAAAAGCATAGAGGGTATTAGAATTTTGTGAGATGGGTTGCACTTAAACAATGAAGTGAAGCAACATAGTTTACAGAGTGTGGAGTTTTGTTGAATGGTCACCATTGAAGAGTATGCAAGAAATTTCTTTTATATCATCCTTATAGCTAAGTACACTCATCCCATACTATTATTTCCTAAATTAGTGTTTTATTCTATATTATTCTTCCTATAGAAACAAATGGGGTTTGAGAAAAGAATGTATGATTATATTTCTGAAGAAGGGAATTATTGGGAATTAACTCCTTAAGGTCTTTTTTTTATCTTCTAAATGTTTGAACTACCTTATAAATAAGATTCAAAAAAAAAATTTATGTTCTCATTTTAATTGGTTATATGGAATAAGGTGGTATTGAATTTTGCATTAAATCTATAAACCTATTTATATATTATGGGCTAGGAATATGATTACATAATCTGAGTTTTGGATTGTGGTTGAACAATTATGTAAGTGAAAATGACTCTTTTTCAATGGCACTAGAAACACATTGAACCAAACATAGTTCAGCATCCAACTTGATAATGTTGATAATCTACTCTAGGTTCAGGATATAGACTTTATATGACTATAAAATATTTTTCAACCTCTTATATATGAGAATTTGGTTATGGAAATTATTAGGTGAATGAAGGAAGTATATTGTAGCTTTAATAAACTACAGTATAGTTGCATAGTAAATGAAAGGAAAGTATTGTTTAAATTGATAGTGTTGTTAAGATCAAGTTAAGAGATAAACCAAATGTAACCTTGTTATGTGACATCTTCTAATAATTTACTGTTGACCATCAAGGTTATAATTAGTATAAATGGAAAGTATGAATAATATAAATGGAAAGTATGAATAAATTCTCCAGTTTATGAACTAAAGCTATATTGTATTCATATTTTAACATTATTTCAAATTGACAGTTTTGGATAATCTGCCTCAAATTTTGGAGTATAATTATAGGTGTTATGCTACTACATGATGACTATAGAACTCTTAAGTAGCATTTGAACTATCAATTAAACCAACGGATTGGTACTATATTGTTGCATATGTAGACACTAAAATTTCTCCTAGGCCTGCGACTTCTAAATTCTCCATCATTTCTCCTTTCGTCTTTCATAATTAAATAATTTTTAATTATTTAATTATTTTCTCAATTCATATGTCTTCTTTCTAAAATTAAATAATTTTTTGTCCACTTTCAACTATAATTAAATAATTATTTTAATTATTTAATTATTCATTAGCCTCTTCTCTCATAAATTAAAAAAATTATTTATTTAATTTGGTCCACTCTCTTGAAGTTTGAATTAAATCATTATTTAATTCAAAAGTTCCTCTTTGTCACATTCCTCTATAATTAAATAATTGTTTTTAATTATTTAATTATTCATTGGCCACCTTTTATTATTTAATTTCTCCTATCACCTCTTTATCCATGTCAATCTTATCTTCTGCATTAATTGCTTATCTATCCATGTCTCAATTAACCTCCACCCTTGATTAAATTATTTATAATGTAATATTGACCATCAATCCTTATGATTTAGCCTTAACTGTATTATATACCTCATCTTTCATTCGTGATCATTGATGATTGACATTCAATCTTATCCTTTCATTTGAAATTGACTTCCCTATAAAAGACCTTGTCATTGTCATTTTTCACCTATCTACAAGCTATCTAGAGTTTACATGAGCTTAGGTGATTTCATGCTATCTTGCTATCAACATCAAGTCAAGTGCATCCATAGTCATTTAGAATCTTCAATATTTTTCTTTGTCATTGGCATAGGCCTATTTGCATACTCAAGAGAAATTTGAGGGAAATTACTATATTCAATAAAAATGGAGAAGTGCAATGAAGGTGAATCGTCTTAGGCATCCTACCTCATCATCCTCACATTTACTTTCCCTCTTGCAAGTATTACATGGTTGAAACTAGGTCGCAAAGGAAAAGAAAAGGCATGGATTTCCCACAAGAAAATGATTTTGTCAACCCATTTGAAAACTCCTCACAAGGGGCACCTAGACCATACAAGTCTTTATTGGATAAATTTGTCACTAGAGACCAAAATGGAAACATTGTTGTAGAAGAACTAGAGGCTACTGCCCAAGATCCATAATTTTCCTCTTTTGTGGATGAGTTTTTGGCACATGACCCTCAACACTATCTAGCCAAATTATTATCAAAAGGTTCCACATTACCCCCTAGTTTTGATGTCAATACATTATGAGCACCATCCATAACCATCAACCAAACTCAAGGAAACAACACTATTGTCTCTAGTGGCTCTATTCTAAAAGTTAATACATCTAATCCATTAGGAGGAACAACAAAGGATGCAGCCACAATTCACACCTCCCTATTTGGCATGCATGGCAATACACAATTCATGACACAAGGAATGACCTTTAACATAACACAACCCATGACATTTACCATAGGATCATCATCCTCAAGTCCATTTGACATCAACAAGAAGCCTAAAGTTACCATAAACACAAAAAATGCCATACCAAACATAGGGGCTTCTCAACATACCATCACATCACAATCAGTACATATTCCTCAAGGACATATCTAAGGCTCTGTTTCGAAAAACACACAAATTGGTAACCAGGGACCCTTTATACAATATGGTAACCAAGGACCTTTTCCCCAATATGGCAACCAAAATCCAAAAGGTCAAACTTTTACAAGATCATGGCATATACCATCCAACTCACTTCATAACATGCATATCCCAAGACCAAACCAAAACATACCAAATCAAAATCTTTCATACACCTACATATCCAAAACACAAAACCAAAACCCATCACTAGCACATATGCCTAATCAAAACTCATCCCACAACATTGGACTCCAAAACACCAACATGAGCTTGAAAAATATACAAGACCCCTCATTGACTCAAGTGTATGTCTTACAAACTCAAATGATTTCCATACAAAAACAAATGGAAAGTATGCAAATTTCCAACAAAAATACCTATTCTACATAAGACTTATGTCCTTTTCCTTTTGACAAGAATCTATACATGTCATCCTTCCCACATGGCTATGTCATACCAAAATTGCATAAGTACAAAGGGAAGGTAAATCCACTTGAACACATAAGAGAATTTGTCATGCCATGTATAGACATTTCATATGATCCTACATACCTAATGAGACTTTTCCCAAGAAGTCTTATTGGCATAGCACTTGAGTGGTTCTCATGATTACTGACAGATATAAAAATATAGGGAGAACTAGCAAACAAGTTTGTGGAACATTTGACATTTAACATTGAAAAAAAAATACCATTGCCACCTTATGCCACACCACACAAGAAGAGGGTGAAAATTTCATAAACTTCTTCCAATGATGGAGAGACCTGGCTAGTCAATGTCCCGTCGAGATACCCGAGAAACAGAAAGTTGTCATGTTCGTTGAAAACTTAAACTCAAAATTGAAACATGTTTTGCGAGTACAATGTTGCACTTCCTTTGATTATTTAGTGGAAAAATGAATCATCCTTGAAAAGGATTTAATTGACAAAGGAGAAATCAAGGTGCTCAACAAAAATTCTAATACTCAAAACACTTCAAATGACAAGAACAAATATTGGGCCCAAAAGAAGAATTTAACTAATGTTGGAGTTGTTGATTCTAAGACTATTCATACATGTCCTTTTATTACATTGTGAGGGCCTAGAACATCAAAAAAAGCACCAAGAACTATTGATAAAACCACCAACGCTTTCCAAAACACCCAACAAAAAAGGACCCAAAGGAAGTTCCCTCTAGGGGAGCCCATTGAATCGGTCTTTAAACAACTGTTACAACATAATGCCATAAAACTTCCAAAACCAAAACAATATGATCTTGGGAAGTTTAAACCATCTTGGTGGGATGATAACGCCTTTTGTGACTACCATAAAACTAAAGGACATAGCCTATCACAATTCCAACAACTATAAAACATTATACAAGACCTTGTGGAAAATGACACTATTAAACTTAATGGGAAGCAACAACAATCTTCAAATAGAGACCATAAATTTTTCATTGATCCTTTATATGATAATGGAAAAGGAAAGTCCTCAAATTTGGGAAATAATACCAATAACAATTCAGCCAATTACGTTAATGTCAAATATGACTATAACCATACCACTATCATAAATCACATTTGAGTTGTCGATGAACATGTCAACACCATTACCATTAAGAAACCTCCTAAATATGTTTTCAACACTCACCAAACTAAGGAAACCATTCAAGTACCTTCGTTATAGCAGCAACAACAACCCTCAAAGCCCCAGTACAATTTTCTTGACCAATTGGGTAAGACTCCCACACAATTTCTTATAATTGTTGTGTATATTACCTGATCAACGAGCCATCCTTGATGGAGATTTGTAGAGCACAACCATCCCCATTGACCTTGATGTCAATCATTTCCAGGAGATGACGGGCTACTTGACCAATTCCCATCATGCCACCTTTTCCAAGCAATACTATTCAACCGAAAAGACAAACAATAATGACCCTTTCCACCTTGAAGTCCTTGTCCATAAAACTAAAGTTAGATGATTTTTGGTAGACGGTGGAGTAAGGTTGAACATTTGCACCTTAAAATTGGTTAAGATGTTGGGCTTCTCAGAAGAATTTTTAGACACTACTAAGATCATTTTCATTAAGGCATATGACAACAAATAATGATCATCTAAAGGATTTATAACACTACCTATCAAAGTTAGTCCTGCGGTCATGGATACCACTTTCCAAGTCTTGGACCTTGAACTCCCTTACAACATTATTCTAGGATGACCATGGATCCATTCCATGAAGGTTGTTCCATCCACATACCACCAATGCCTTAAATTTTTACATGACATTGGTCCATCTTCATTAACTAAAGCATCCACTCCATCTACCATACCATCGAACCCCAAGGTCCAATTCCATGATATGGGATGTGGTGAATACCAAATCGACAAGCTACACATAAACAATGATGCTAATGTTGTTGAGAAGGTTCAAGCTTCCAATAACAATGTCAAGACCACTTCAGAAGGCACACAAATAGATGATTGTGCTTGGATCAAAACATTTTTGGATCCTGATGATACACCTGCCTTTAACCTATCTGCTTCCACGCAAACCTTTCATTTCTATGATAACCCCATGTTTGGTCAAGATATATATGATAATCCACTCTTTGACCTTGACCTCGCTTAGGATATCTAGACATCATCCCTTCGTACCACCTGTCCTGGATTAGGATATTTTCCCCTATTGTCGCCTCTACTAAGTCATCTTGCCAAGTTGTTAAGGATGTTTAAGCCTCTGTTAACGTGAATAGGACCGAAAAGGATAGTCAAAAAGGTGCCATTGATGACATCTCCATTCACAACCATCCACCAAGAATTCCAATCACTCCACCAACTTCATCTATTCCACTCATGTCAATCTACATCATAGACATAGATCAACAAGTCATATCTAAAGAAAAGGACAAAGGAAAAATCTGAGAATCAAGAATGAAAATGCATTTAAAAGGAGATCAAGAATCAAAAGACATGCTAAAGAGAGAATATAAAGAAAATTCCTCCAGTCAACATAAATATTTATTGGACAATAAAAAAATACAAGTCAAGAATAAGCAAGAATGTCAAGACACATCCTCTAGCCAACATAAAGAGCTATCAGGTGAATCAAAAGTAAAGATTAAAATTGGCAATCAGAAAGCATTTGTCTCCAATGATCCTCCTCCATCAAAAATTAGTGGGGGAATCTATCAGCACAAAACTTCAAATAAAGAGCTTGTTGATCCAAGGTCTTCATCTTCGTCACTTTCACTCATTCCATACATTCCATTCAATCTGTCCATATTCGCTTATCATTCCACCTCCATTGGCAATGTTTTTCAATGTATCTTTGATGATGACCCCTTCACATACTCTAGCTCATTGGTCACCCAAACTCCTTTTCGTTTGAAGCCTGGTGGCCCACATAGTGTGCACATTAGGGATCATACCATAACCTCTTCCATCTGTCATCTTTATCACCCATCATATTTACCACGGGCATTTCATATTCAAATCAAGTCCTTTCATCCAGCATGGTGATTTGAACAAGGTAAAGGAATCATCATGACATATTGGTTGTACACATAGCTTCTGCAAGTCCCATCTTAACCCAAAAAAAATCAAGAAAATTGTAAAGAAAAATAATTCATCCAATAGTGAAAACCACTTTGATGGCGCTTTGGATAAGTACCATGGTGAAAACCTAGAAAATAGGCCCCATGTGTGGTTGAATTTTCTTTGCCATCTACCATCATTCCAATCTGATTTTTCCTATAATTTTTTCCTTCTCATAACACCCAAAATAATGACTAATTGTTCTTTCCATCGGCATGGAATGATTGACATCATGTGTCCTTTCACTCTCCATAATACTTATACTATTCCATCCCTAATAGATTGGTCTTATACCCAACTGGGGGAAAATACTTGACCTATGTTTTCATTGAATCTTACACTTGCTATTAGAGGTCGCCATATCAAAAAGACAAAAATTTCGTAAAACTATCAAAAGACAAAAAAATCACATATTCCCAAAAAGACAAAAAAATCATAAAACTATCAAAAGATTAAAAAAATCAAATATTCCCAAAAAGAAAAAAATCATAAAAATTGAAAAGACAGAAAGATCAAATATTCCCAAAAAAAATCATAAAACCTCATAATCCAAAAAAATAAAAACATGTCAAAAACACAAAAACATCCAAATAATTTTCAAAAATCAAAAAACAATGTCAAAGTCAGTCCTCTCAGTCCATGTCATTGTTGAACTACATTGCATCTACAATTTAACATAGGCAAGGCCATCTGTTGATGTGCCCTCGAGGCATTAGGTCAGTCATTCTTAGGTTCATCAAATAAAATACTGTATCAGTCCTTTGTAAATAAAACAAATTTATGTCTTGTCAAACTATAAGGTCTTTGCGCATTGTTATGTAGGCAAGGCCATCTTTCGATGAGCTCCTAAGGCCACCTAGGTCAATCCTTTAGGGTTTTTCGTGTTAGACATTACCAACTTAGAAACAAAAAAGTTGTCAAAACATTAGACAAGTCATGCATCAACAAGACAAATAGGTTAACAAGGTCACTCAGTCAAACCAAACAAAATGTCAAAATAGTTAAAAATCCAAACCATTAAACTAGAGTCAAGCTTATGTCTTACACAGTATGTGTCCTTCCTAAAACCATACATTGTCACTTATCACACTTTTTCATTTTTCTTATATAGGTGGTTACATGATTGAAACCAAACTTGACGTCTTATACGCCATGTGTCTTTCTTGAAACCAGGCTTGTCAAACAATCAACCCATCAATCACCTAGTCAATTAAATGTCAAACAATCAAATTTTGGAAAATACTCTAAATGGCTATTGACCTTGTGGTTTTTTTTTCTTATCTTTTTCAATTTTTCTTTGAGTCAGATACTAGCTTCCTCAAGCATGCCCCATGAAGGATTTAGAGGAGTGGTGATGTCTTAGGACTCTTTTCTTTGACTGTTGTTTGTGGATTGTCTTGACAAAAAAATTGGGGCAACTTTTCACTTAGTATGAGTTAAGAAATTCATCATCTGTGATTGTCTATTTTGCAAGTGGATGACCCTGCACACCTTTTTCTATCTCATACCATGGTATTTTTTGTCCATTTGTGTCATTTTAATGCCCAATGATGATTAATGCAACACCTATATTTATGTATTTCACAAAATATTGAATATTCTTCCATCATACTAACATCCATGTCTTTTGCACTAAAATTTATCCCATATACATTGTGACCGAGTCTTCTGACACACAAAAACATGTATCTTGCATATATAGTCATGTTAGAACATCATATACGCATTATCATCTATACATAGTGCAACATATATATGCGCATCAAGAAAATATTAAAAAAAAAATTCATGACATATAAGCATATAGGCATCCATATAACTCTCCATTTGCATTTATATTCCATCCCATAATCCTAATCTAGATAATCATCCATAATCATTAGTCATGACCATTTATCATATTGTATATATGTTTAGATTTTCATCGCATAAACATAAAATGACATCATATCTCATCAATTATAAGCATCACATGGCATAAATAATATCATAAACATAAATGCATACATCTATCATAAATAAATCATATATAAGGCATCACCACATAGAACCATTACATCATCATATAGACTGCATGAACATCATAAAAACATCCATCACATAACAAATGCATAATAAAAGACTACACATCATATAATCGCCACCAAAAAAATCATATATATATATATATATATATATATATATATAGATATATATATATATATATCACTCAAAGTGTGTCACGGTACAATTTCATAATGTCTCCCAAAATAGAGCTCATAGGCTCGGTGGAAAAAATACACATTGTCATAATATATGGTCAAAATAGGCTCTATCATGAACTACAATGCTCTTTGAATGGTGATGGTCTGTCATAAGGCCTCGATACTCCACCACTACTCTCTCCCCTACTGCAAAACTGACTCTATGACTGTCTGCTATGGGACCGGCCACTACTTAGTGCCACTCATGTACTAGGTGCCCTGTCCTCAACAAGAACTGCATCCTCATGTAGGGCTTTATAGTACTACTCTTGCCTCCTCACTCTGATGATTGCTTGTGTTGTGTCAACTACAAATCCTATGCATGTGGCCATGAAATCAATAACTCTTAGCTTTGTATCTTGAGCCTAGATCATTGTGATATCCCTCTCTGACCGTAGAGTGTCTCGCTCTATGCGGAATCCATCTCTCTATACCTGTATAGTCTAGAGCTCAGGCTCCATAGCCTATATCCTGGCCCACAAATCCTCTATCTATTGATCCCTATCCTCCTCCCCACCCCTAATAGATGTATCCTTGTATCCCTCATCTCCATGAATAATCCTCTCTCAGAGGATCCACTCATCCTCACCCATTTCAACCTCCTCTAGTTGCTCCTGCCCCTCATGCCTCTCTGCATTTGGCTACTCCACCTCCATTGCAACTACATCTGCTAGTACATAAAGTTTCTCCCCAACTAGTTTCTCTCCCTCCATCTCTGGTGTAGGAGCACCTAGGCCAAACCAACCCCAACTTGATTTGCACAAATTTTGGTTTTCTAAAATTTTGGCTTGTACCTGATTTTGGCCAAATCAGGATCTCATTTGGTTTGTTTTGTGTTGAGTAGATCTAGCGTTCGTGGGTGAAGAGTTGGTCATTAGGACTAATGTCTTCAATAGTTCATCATTTAGCATTAAATGTTGTTTTATCAAATTTAGGACAGCATAGTTTAAATTCTATGAAAGTGTTAATTTTTGCTGTATTAAACTTTGTCTTAGCCATTTCCTCGTTATTAGAAGATGCCGAGGGCAGTTTACATCATGGTTGTTTGAGATTGAAGAGTTGGAAATCCTAAAAAGAAGGAAAGAAGGTGAGGTTACAAGAATATCAAAAGGACCAAGCAATGAATGGTATTACCAAACCCTAGGCGAGAAGAGTAACCCGGTTAGGTGTTTGGGTAGATAAAAGACAAAAGTGGAGGCAGGGGAATAGAGGACAGTACGGATTCCGTACATTTTCAGGAGAGGTGAGGTGAGGTTGACACATTCTACAAGGCTTGAGGCATCCAATACTCATTTGGAGATAGTTAAGAAACAAAAACCAGTGAAACCTAGTAAAAAGGGGCAATTAGGCCTCCAGTCCAAGAAGTTTGGAACCACCTGTACGGACCAGTTGGCGACCTGAAACTTTTTCAAGATTTAAAACCCTGAAAAGGGTGTCCAAAACTTCTTTTTTTTGGTAGGTTGTTTGGAAGAAGTGAGAGAAAAAGACTAAAAACCGACTGGTAAGGGCTACAAGGGCACTAGGCCTCATCAATGCAAAATTCTGAAATCGGGTAGATTGAGGATATAAGAACCTTCAAGATGCATTCATTTGAATGTGAAAGGCGAGGAAACAAAGCTTCTAACTCCCCTGCAAAGAGTTCAAGTCAGTTGGTGATGTTAGCACTTAGATCCTTCTAGGTGTTGTGGAGAAAAGTTACAAGTTCAAGAGGTGTTTGTCCTCCAAGGTTAAAGCACAAGGATTGAAACTCTTGGAACAGAGTTGAAGCAAGGTTTAGTTAATGATCTAAGCCAAAATAGAGCCTAGAAAGTGGCAGGTTCGTGGTGGAAGGCAGAGTAAAGTCTTCTTGTTGTTTAGTGCAAGCAAACCTTGGTATTATCATACACCAATCTCTATATCTTGCCTCACCTCCTCCTATCTCTCCTCATGCCTCTACTCCTCTCCCTCCTCTCTGATAGGAGAGAGTGACCTACGCTATCTCCTCAATATTTTTTGTTGCCTCTTTCCTCCACCTCCACCGTCATCACCTCTGCCACCTCCTCATCCTCTATCTCCTCTCCCTCTCCCTCCTCTTCAGCCTCATGGGCCTCACCCTTCCTGTACTATAGGTTTTGGTTGCTCAAAATTTGACAGTGGATATGGCTTATGGGCCTTCCACCAAGTATCGTACTTAGTTGTAGTCCTTTAATTTTCTATAACACCCCTTCCATTCCCATGTGATGCAAAGTGAGCAGGGAAGTACACCAATCTCAAATGGAAAAGGTTATTTTATGAGTGTTTCTCTCAAATACTCTTATCAATACACCACCAAATCATTGTCCCTCTATAAGGAAAACTCAACTCACCAAGGATCTTTGAATCTCAAACAACTGAGATGATTATAACCACTTGGAACATGCTCTAATAGACCAAAATCAAAACACCACAACCTGCTAAGCACTTAGGAACCCAAAGAATGCATTTCTCATACTATTAGGCCTCTCTACCCTTAATTGCTTGTAGCACTTCCGGTAGGATAGTCTAATTGAATTTCACTCACAAGCCTATATCAGGTGAAAACTATTGTGTTTAGGATACTATAATATGCCTCTACAAGACCTCTAAGTCTTACTTCTTGACAGAGGATGGGAAAGCAACCATGGACCAATCTATTGTTGTCCCAAAGAGGCCTAATTGATTGAACTTGATTTTTTTTAGTTACCTAGGCTCACCCCTTCTCCCCAAAGCCTTGTTCCAAACTCCTACAGCATACTTACAACCATTCCAACCATTCCTAAGTGCCACCTTGAACAAAATCTCTCAAAACAAGCAAAACTCATACTTTTGTTTTACAAGCTAGGCATGTCACATGAAGATGCCAAGCCTAGATCAGTTCCTAATCTCCTCCACACAATAGGTTGTTCTCCAAAACCTTAAAAAGTGAAAATAGACATAAAAACCTTCCATCCCACAAATAATTAGCAACTTTACACTGTGGAAGTGGAAGATAGAGGCATTCTTTGGCCAAAACCCTAGTTTTGAGGGTTTCTTGACCTGCTGCTGCTAAAATGAAGATATCTTCTCTTATACCCAATGAAAATTCACCAAACCACCTTCAAATGAAATCTAACACTCTCCTCTTTCCAACCATAATAGTTTTGAGCCTGTACAAATTATACAGAGGTCGTACTAAACATTTTAGCAATAATTTACACAGAATTTTCTAGAAAACAACAACTTCTTTCATTAGAACTTCAAAGAAAATGATTCATCAATCATGCATCAACCATGAGAGACTTCTTTCACTTCCAACAACCCTTCCCAATGTCCTCCAACTGAAATTTTAATTGGTTGGACATTGGAACTAATCAAACTTCACTTTAGACTCTTAATTGCCTAGTTAAGGCAATTGACTATTGCTTCTCAAAAGCCTGATTGAAATGAGGCTTTAAAGGTGTATTCAAATGTATAAAGGACACCACAAACACTTCAAATGTCAAGGAAACTCCCCTCAAGGACTTGGTTACATCAAGGAACTTTAATTCTCTAGTTTTCCTATATGAACCAAGCTTACATGGTGAGGAAGGAGGTCTTGATCTTACAACAAGACTTGACTTCAAATCCAAAACTTGTTACAAGACATGAAAGATGATTCTTGTAACCTTATTACATCTCAAACTTCTTGACAACTGTAGACACGTAAAATATACTAATTAACATTGTGCATTTGATCCCGTCTACTAACATTGTTTCATTTTGAATCATCCCTCGGTCTAACCATTTAATCAACCCCCCTTATTTGATTAAATTCATCAATATTCCTCTCTTAATTGAATAAATCATTTTATCTAATTAAGTCAATTTCTTTTGTTAATTAAATCAATCCATCCGATCTAATTATCACTATTTAATTAAATAATTAGTTATTTAATTAAATCTCTAAAGTCTATCCATTAAATTAAATAAATTAAAACCTTATTTGATTTAGTCTAACACCATCTCTTTTAATTAAATAAATCAAAATCCTTATTTAATTAGCCTCTTATCATATTCCTTTCTTATTTGATTTAAATAAATCCATAAATTTGAGTCAAATAGGTCACATCATCTAACCTCTCTCATTAAATTAATTAACCCTTAGTGGTAATCTCATCATGTCCCATCCTCTAGATAATGCAAGTTCCACATGAAAATAGATTTAATTCATTTATTAAATCTCTATTTTCCTCACAAGGCATCTTTTGGAATATTCTCTCAATTTGAATTCAAAAATTCCAAGTCAGCATGTACATCCAACAAGGCAATA
>VDFB02271358.1:565752446-565767100 GCA_007258455.2 Sequoia sempervirens
CCTCTGCCTCTGCCTCTGCCTCCATCCCTGCCTCTACCACCTCGTCTGGCTCATGGCACCCATGGAATAACTGACCACCTGTCAACTGGTGCTGGCCCGTTAGGATCTGTTAATGGCACGGGCCTACATGCCTACCACCATAAATCATAGGCCAGCGTCGTACCAGGATCCGCTGCTCCTCCTCTCCAACCCCAGGCCTAGGCTACTAGCCCGTCTATCTACTGCTCAGTGAATGCCACTGGGATGGCTAGCCCCCACGCATACTCTCGGGAAGATTTGGCATACTCTGTTGTCTCCACGGGTACATCCTACTGCTCCCCGAACTGCCTAAGAACACGCTGTGGGAGGTACATCTCAATGATCAAGGACGTCTGCACTGTCCTGCCAATCAGATATCTATACTACCTCCAGAAGCTGAGGTGCTCGTCCTCATCATCCCATGCCTCAAAATTTATGTACGGCCTCCAGATGAATGTCACCATGGTGTCAATCCTATGCCACCACTACCCTATCTCGCCCATATGGGTCTATTGTAGTGCATCGGCATAGTAGTAAGAGTAGGGCATCCCCTCGGCTAGTTGCGGTCTATCAATGGGAGGGCGGAAGATGGAAATGTGCTCCCACGCCCAGATCATCATCAAGGTGTTCCTGCAGGAGATACTCTCTCCTCTCCTGTATGCGACATCATAAAGCTGATGGTAAAGCATCCCTAGCAAACAGGGACCCCACACATAAACTGTTTTGTCCCGTCTCATGCCAACCAAGACATCTCCCCAACCAATCGGAAATCCATGTCCTCACCAGTCAGGAATCAAGATACTTGCAATCATAGTCGCTAGGAATGCATCGAACCGCCCGTAGTGCTCCACCAGGAACTCCCATCGGATCTCATACCCCTGAATACCCAGTCCAACACCTTGATCTCGATAATAGGCAAGGAAGGTCTGCTCGCCATGCCATGGATCATAGACGATCCACTCCCCTTGAATAGGAACTCGAAGAATCCGGTAGACGTCCTCCAAGGTAATAGTGGCCTCACCTGTCGGCAAGTGGAAGGAGCAGGTCTCAGAATGCCATCGCTCACACAACGTCGTCAGCAGACCCCTATTCGCCCGAATGGCGGGCATGAACGCAGCATAGAATAAACCCAAAACACATCAATCGTTGCCACTCTCGCGGGCCCAACTGATCGGCTAACCGAAAGGTGGTCGGTCTGCTCTCTCTCGTATAAATAGGGGCAAGCTGCCTCTACAAAAAGATGAACACTGCATCAACACTTTTTGAACAACTGTCAACATCATGAAAAGCAACTAAGGTCACGCGAACATCAAAACAAGTTTTATTAAAGAAACAGGCAAGTGCGTCGCAACCAAGCAATTGCGTCACGAAAGGACAACTGTATTGTTCAAAACATCAAATGCGTCTCGATATGTCAATTGCATCTTGAAATATCATTTGTGTCTCAAAAATTTGCGAATGCGTCGTAATATGACGAATGCAACACGACTTGGCAATTGTGACTTTCAAAAAAGCAACTACATCGCAAAATGGCAATTGCAATGTTCTAGTGGTCGAATGCAACTTGATAAGTCGCTTGCGTCACGCGAAATGTCAAATGCGGCGCAAACCACTGATGCAGCCTAATTGGTCTTGGCACTTGCGTCGTGACGCATCAAATGCGTCGAACACGAAAGCAATTGTGACTTACGCGAACGCATATGCGTCGCGGTGCAAATGTTGACTATCCTAGAAAGCATAAAATGGCACACAAAACAATGAAATGAAAAAGTAAGTTAAAGGTACATACCGCCGGCTCTGAGCCCTCTGGCCGTCTAAAAGTCCTCATGATCTCCCCACGGTGCTCTGACACTGGAATAACCATCCTCGCTGCTACACCTTTCACTCTGAACTCTCAAATTTCGCAAGGTAAATAGTAAAAGTGAATTGACTTTAACCCATTTGTCAACCTATTTATAAGGTTAAAATGGCATTCTTTAAACAAAGTCAATACTGGAGGCTCATTTAAACACCTTTGACTTCCTCATAAGTTGCTTTAAACATGTCAAAATCTGAAACTGACTGCGCCGCTATTTTTTTGGTCATCAAATTGATTTATCGGGACCCTTTGCAAATTTTTCTGGCGCCGACTCAAAATTTGAAAATTTTCTGAGGGGGCAATGATACTCCGCACCCTCGCTGGGGCATATTCTTTGACTTATTTTCTTTGTCACAATGTGACAAGCGACATTATGACAAAGAGGGGAAAAGTGTAGACACCTAAAAATGACCTAGGCCTGCAAGCTTCATTTTTACCACTTTCGTCCTAGCATAATTATGACATTTAATTATGTCCTTGGTCCACATTCGACTATTGATTAAATAATTCATAATTATTTAATTAATTCATGTCCTTTGATTCTTCATGATTATTAAATAAATAAATTTCATTTATTTATTAAATACGCCATTAATTAAATTAAATTTCTTAATTTATTTTATTCCCTTTGTCATTTAATTTCTTCTTGATTATTAAATAAATGAATTACATTTATTTATTTAATACGTCACTAACTATTTTAATTAAATAAATTGATTAATTTATTTAATTAATTAGTCTTATCTGATAAATTAAATAATTAAATTTAATTATTTAATTGTCATTTAATATTCTTCTCATTTTAAATAAATTAAATTATTTAAAATGTCATCTCAATCTTAACTGTCAGTCCTTTTTGATAAATAATCTGAAAAGATTATTTATTATCTCTCAAAATCATTATTTTGAATTAATTTAATTCAAATTGGCAACTAATCTTCTAAAAATCAAGTAATCATGCAGATTCTTGATTTTTCAAATCTGATCTTCAGCCCACATCTTATCTCTTTGATTTTTCGAATCTTGCAAATCAGGCAATCTTATCTTCTTGATTTTTCGAAAATCTTTATTTCTTTAATTATTTTCCTCATTTATTCTCCACTGTCGATCCGATTATCTGAGATTTTATTCTGACCGCTCGATTAAGGATTTTTCCCTAACCTTAATTAGGGATTCTCAGGTTTAATCTGGATCACTCATTTTAGGTTCTCATCATTAATTTATCTCATCCGTCCATTTGAAATGGCATTTTCTATAAAATGCCATCTTCTTCTCACTTTTCGATTACATAGATACACGCACATGCTGACATTTTGCATAGTGATTATAGGCATTTACTTTCACATTTTATTGTCATAGGCAATTTTAGTATTGGATATAGTCATTTGATCAATTTTGGAATTTGTTTTAGACATAGGCATTTAGACATAGAAAATCCTTCAAAGCTTGTTGTAGGACTTAGACAATTTTCAAATTTCGCTCACACAACAAATCTGAGGGCCACATTATCCAGCAAGTAAGAAGGTGCTACGAAAATGAATCATGGAGACTTTGGCGATCAGGTATAATCGTTCTTTCATGTATTTCCATTGTGTTTTGTAGCTACTTTGGGTTTTTATCATTTTACTTTGATTTAATCTAATCTAATACCTAGAAATTACCCTCAGTTACACATACCACATGCATTCATCCCCATCATTGCATAATATAGATTGGTTATTCTAAACATCTCATAAACCATACATTTATCATCTATTTGCATAATCATAAAAGCATCATCATATCATATCATGTGCATCCATATTATCCATGCATCATCATATCATCCAAGCATCATAATCATCTCATATGTATCATCAATAATGTCATTGTCATGATACAAATCAGGATCAAGTGTGTGTAATATATCAAAATAGGCATGAGGCTAGCCATGGCTAATGATTGTCTACATCATCAAATCTATCTACATTAAGCATTCGAGTTGAACTAATCTTAAACCTCTTTTTCGTGAGATCACCCTCAAATTGAACTTTTCACTCGATCTCTCGAGAGGGCAGTATACCAACGTAATTCTTCTCGTTGGGGCAATAGTGGGGCATCATAAAATCAAATAATTTTGAACTTTGATCTCAACAAGATTATTCTTTGAACCAACGCAGCAAGTGCATTGCTTCAAAGAGGGGAAAAATGTAGACACGTAAAATATACCGATTAACATTGTGCATCTGATCCCGACTACTAACATTTTTTTCATTTTGAATCATCCCTTGATCTAACCATTTAATCAACCCCCTTATTTGATTAAATTCATCAATATTCCTCTCTTAATTGAATAAATCATTTTATCTAATTAAGTCAATCTCTTTTGTTAATTAAATCAATCCATCCGATCTAATTATCCCTATTTAATTAAATAATCAGTTATTTGATTAAATCTCTAAAGTCTATCCGCTAAATTAAATAAATTAAAACCTTATTTGATTTAGTCTAACACCATCTCTTTTAATTAAATAAATCAAAATCCTTATTTAATTTATCTCTTATCATATTCCTCTCTTATTTGATTTAAATAAATCCATAAATTTGAGTCAAATAGGTCACATCATCTAACCTTCTCTCATTAAATTAATTAACCCTTAATTAATTTAATCTCATCTCATGTCCCATCCTCTAGATAATGCAAGTTGCACATGAAAATAGATTTAATTCATTTATTAAATCTCTATTTTCCTCACAAGGCATCTTTTGGAATATTCTCTCAATTTGAATTCAAAAATTCCAAGTAAACATGTACATCCAACAAGGCAAAAAATTCATCTTACATGTTCATTGCCTTGAGCCAAGTGGCATTTATTGCATTTTCCCTTCCCTCTTGCAAGTCATTTCAACAAATTTGAAATTCAAAAATATGCATTTATTGGCACAATCATCAAAACTTGCACATCCTCCATCCACTCACAAGTTGACAAGTGGCACTTTGTCATTGGCTTATCTTTCATCCCACATTCATCCTATCTTTCAATCTTCAACTCTTTCTTTCTATAAATAAAGAGCTCATCCTTCATTTTGATTATCCACAATTTGAGTAAACTTACTATACTCAAATATTTAGCAATATTTATCCATATCATTGAGTTTATAGCTAGGTTATGCAGGTTTTATCTTGGAGCATTCATCAATCCTCATCAAATCATCAAAGCTAGCATTGGAGTTGGGAAAGGGCCAATTTTCACATCAAATTGGCACCAATTCCCTCAAGAGATCAAGAATTTACATTGCTTTCATAGGATTTAATCTCTTTTGTTTTGTATTGCTTTCATTTTCCTATTTAGAGCATTGATAAATGGATTTCTTGAGGAACTTAGATTCTAACTTGCATTTCAATCTTACAATGTGTTTATCTCTTGTGTTTTGTAGGTTTTAGAGGGATCTTGGTTCACAACAACAAACAAAGAAAAAAAGAAATACCTCCAAGAGGCATGGGAATCCCAAGGTGCTCCTGTACCATGCACCCGAGGTTGAAGAGATCTCAAGTAGCACCTGGGATCAGATGTTGTAGAGTAGTACCATGTTGTTTGATATCCTCTTCACTCATCCAAGTTGCATCTTCAGGTGGAAGACCCTACCACTTAACAAGATATTCATTATATACCTTTTTCCTTGTCCTTTTTACCTCTTTGGTGTTTAGGATGGCTTCAAGCTTCAAGGGTTTAGATGGTGGAAGGTCCTGCACCCAATCTTCATCAGCTTCCACACCTGTACTTGCATCCAAATATCCCTTAAAGGGGTACAAGTCAGCCACATTAAAGATAGGAGAAATAGCCACTCCAGGAGGGAGTGCTATTTCATATGCATTTTTCCCAAACTTATGAATTATTTTGCATGGGCCTATTTTCTTCATGTGAAGCTTTGTGTATTTTCCTTTAGAAAACCTCTCCTTCCTCAAGTAGGAAAAAATCAAATCTCCCACCTTATATTGCACATTCCTTCTCTTCAAATCTTCCCTTTCTTTGTATTGACTTCCACTCTTCTTGATATTTTCCTTCACTTGATCATGAATAGACTTCATTTCCATAGAAAACTCTTCACCTTTAGCACTTCTTTTCTCCACTCCTTTCAGATCTCTCAACTCAAAGATACCTCTAGGATTCATTCCATACACTACCTCAAAAGGACTTTTACCTGTACTTCTATTGATAGAATCATTATATGCATACTCTGCTTGAGGCAACACTAAATCCCATTGCACACCATGTTCCTTTGTCAAACATCTGAAGAGATTTCCAAGTGACCTATTAACCACCTCTGTTTTCCCATCCGTTTGAGGATGGTAGGCTGAACTATACTACAAATTAGTCCCCAACTTTCTCTACAAGGTTCTCCAAAAATGACCTATGAACTTAGAGTCCCTATCAGATACAATACTCATAAGAATGCCATGCATTCTTACAATCTCTTTGAAAAACAGACCTGCAATGTTAGAGGCATCACTAGTGCATCTACAAGGAATAAAATGTGCCATTTTGCTGAATCTATCAACTACTACAAAGACACTATCCACTCCTCTTTGCGTCTTAGGCATTCCTAAGACAAAATCCATGCTTATGCTCTCCCAGGGTCTATTTGGGATTGGTAAAGGTTGGTAAAGACCAGCATTGGAGGTAGTACATTATTCTCTTTGGCATATTGTGCAAGATTCCACAAACCTTCTCACATCCATCTGTATTTTGGGCCAAAAATAGAATCTTCTCACTTGCTCCAAGGTTTTTTCAAGCCCAAAGTGTCCTCGAAGACTCCCACTATGCTTTTCTCTAATGATTTTGTCCCTCATAGAACACTTGGGGATGCACAATTGAGCCCCTTTATACAATAGCCCATCTTGCAACACATAATAAGAAAAGTCACTGTGAAAAGCATCTGAAAACTGATTGCAAACATTAAAAGCAACCTTGAAATTTTCATCCTCTTGATACATACCTTTGATAGCTTCTATGCCCACACTTTGTAACTGAATTTCTTGAACCATCATGACCCTTCTACTAATGGCATCTGCAACTTTATTAGTCTGCCCCTTCTTATGTTTCATGGAGAAAGTGTATGCTTGTAGGTATTCAACCCACTTCATGTGCCTTTGGTTCAATTTTTCCTGCCCATTCAAAAAACTAAGTGCATGATTATCAATAAACACAATAAACTCCCTTGGTAACAAGTAGTGCCTCCATTTCTTTAAGGCTTGGACCATAGCATATAGTTCAAGATCATAAGAAGAGTATTTTCTCTTTGCCTCATTTAGTTTTTCACTAAAAAATGCAACCAGTCTGCCTTCTTGACTTAAAATAGCACCTATTGCTTGATTGCTTGCATCACATTCTATGGTAAAAAATTTATTAAAATTGGGAAGGGAAAGGATAGGCTATTGTGATACCTTTCTTTTCAATTACTCAAACTTTTCATTTGCTTCATTGGTCCAATTGAACTTACTCTTCTTTTCTCCTTTGATGGTATCAATGATGAGTGCACAAATTTGGCTAAAGTTCTTGATGAAATTCCTATAAAAGCTTGCAAGGCCATGGAAACTCCTCACATCTCCTATTGATCTAGGTGGTGGCCAATTTAGAATAGCCTCAACTTTTGATGGATCCATCTTCAAACTACCCTTTGATATGACAAACCCAAGGTAGACCAATTCTTCTTTCATGAACTCACACTTTTGCATGTTGTTCAGAAAACTTTCTTCATGCAGCCTCCTTAGGGCCATCTCAAGATTCTTCAAATTTTCCTCCTTGGACCTACTAAAAAAAAGAATGTCATCCAAATAAACCACAACAAATTTTCCAATTAAGGGTTTCAGTACCTCATTCATTAATCTCATGAAGGTACTAGGGGCATTGTAGAAGCCAAAAGGCATCACCATCCATTCATAGAGACCCTCATTAGTCTTGAAGGTTGTCTTCCATTCATCCCCTTCATGAATCCCGATCTGATGGTACCCACTCTTTAGATCAATTTTTGAAAAATAGCAAGCCCCACCTAGGCAATACATAAGATCTTCCATCCTTGGCATAGGAAACCTATATCTGATGGTTATCCTATTTATGGCTCTTGAATCAATACATAACCTCCATTTACCATCCTTCCTAGGGGACAACACGGTTGGAACAACACAAGGGCTCAGACTCTTCCTCACTAGGCCCTTATCCAATAGTTCTTGCACTTGTTTTGCTATATCTTCATTTTGGGCTGGTGTCATTTTGTAAGCAGCCTTATTAGGTAATGTAGCACCTAGTATCAAGTCAATATGGTGGCTGATATCTTGGATTGGAGGTAGGGAACTATGCAATTCATCCACCACTATCTCCTTATACTTCTCCAACAAGGATAGGACTTCACTAGGAATTGGTTCTTCTTTGTTTGTAGCCAAAATAGACCTGCACTTAGGCTTAACAACCAGGGAAAATCCTAGACCTCCCTCTTCCTTCAAGGTCTACAAGAATTCCTTTTCCCCTACCACCATAATACTATACCCAATTTACTTATCTACTCCTTCATCTGGTAAGGGATTCATGGTGAAAATTTTCCCATCTTTGTTGATTGTATATGTATTTTTCTACCCATCATGTTGGGATTTCCTATCATACTACCATGGGCATCCTAAGAGTAGATGAAAAGCATCCATGGGGGTGACATCACACAAAATTTTGTCCCTATACTCCCCAATTTGAAAATCAACCCAAAATTGCTCATTAACAAGCACCTATTGCTCCCTATTCAACCATGACACCTTATATGGGGTAGGGTGAGGAACCTTTATCAATTTTAACTTTTCAACCATTTCAAGAGATACTAAATTATCAGTGGATCCTGAGTCTACAATTACCTTGCATACTTTACCATGAGATTTGCATGTAGTCCTAAATAAGGACTTCCTCTTTGGTGGCTCCTTCGCACTTGGCATCTTGAGAAGTGTTCTTCTCATCATCAAGCTCTCTCCAAATTTAGGATCAGCAGGCCTAGAGGGTGAATTTACACTCTGTGCATCCTCCTCTTGTACCAATTGGTTCCTCCTATCTACACCTTGAGAGGTTGAAGCTTTCTTTTCAAGACACTTGAAAGATGGGTGCCCAAATTGGTTACATGTGTAGCATCTTCCAGAAAATGAATTGGAGCCTCTTCCATTAAATCTTCCTTTTCCATTAGATTTCCTACCTCTGAATCCTCCTCTTGTCTCTTGACTTTGTTCCTCTTTTCCACTTGACTCCCTTGGTTGCCTTTGTGATTGGTTTCTAACACCAAAATTTCCTCTTCCTTTGGAGTTTCTGCCTCTACCCCTTCCTTGCTGCTCTTGTTTCCTCCTCAACTTTTCTTCTACCTTACATGCCACTTGAAAGCATTCTTCTACTATTTTAGGAGTCACTAGACTCATCTCATCTTGAATTGAAAATCTTAGGCCATTCAAATATTTGGCCACCTTCTTTTTCTCACTCTCTTCATGGTCACATCTCATGCTAAGTTTATGAAACTCTTCAGTGTAGGTTGCCATGTCCATGTCCTTTTGCTTCAGGTTTTGTAGCTTCCTAAACACTTGCACTTCATGATCTATAGGAAGAAAATGTGTCTTCAATCTACTCACCATTTTTTCCCATGAAGTGATCATGTTCTTGCCTTCTTTCACTATTTCTCCTTGGTGATAATTCCACCAAGTCAAGGTAGCCCCATTCAATTTGGTCTTTGCAAACTTAACCTTCTTATCTTCTGCCATCTCCTTATATTCAAAGTAGTTGTTCAAGGAATCTACCCATTCTAGGAGTGCCTCAGCATTCATCTTTCCCCCATACATAGGGATGTCTATCTTTACCTCGGTGGCTTCTACTCTTATTGTCTTCAAAGCTCCAATGAACCTTCTCTCTTCCAGAGGGATCTGCTCTTCAGGGTTGGTATCATCTCCACCCTCTACCTCTTCTTCTAAGGTACTCTCTTCCTTAGCATTCCCCTTCTTTCTAAGGCCTTCATTTCCCTTGCAACCACCGTAGACCCACCTTTAGGAGGCATTGTTTTCTTTAAGCACCTCAACACACAATTCTTCTTTACTCTTCCACAATCAAACCTTGCTTTGATACCACTTTGATGTAGAGTGAGCAGGGAAGTACACCAATCTTAGATGGCAGAGGTTCTTTTATGAGTGCTTCTCTCAAATACTCTTATCAATACACCACCAAATCATTGTCCCTCTATAAGGAAAAATCAACTCACCAAGGTTCATTGAATCTCAGATAACTAAGAGGCTTATAACCACTTGTAACATGCTCTAATAGACCAAAATCAAAACACCAACACCTGCTAAGCACTTAGGAACCCCATGAAATCATTTCTCATACTATTAGGCCTCTCTACCCTTAATTGCTTATAGCACTGCCAGTAGAATATTCTAATTGAATTTCACCCAAAAGCCTGTATCATGTGCAAACTACTATTTTTAGGCTACTATAATATGCCTCTACAAGACCTCCAAGTCTTACTTCTTGATAGTGGATGGGAAAGCAACCATGGACCAATCTATCGTTGTCCCCAAGAGGCCTAATTGATTGGACTTGATTAGTTTTTAGTTACCTAGGCTCACCCCTTCTCCCCAAAGACTTGTTCCAAACTCCTATAGGATACTTACAACCATTCCAACCATTCCTAAGAGCCACCTTGAACAAAATCTCTCAAAACAAGCAAAACTCAGACTTTTGCTTTACAAGCTAGGCCTGTCACATGAAGATGCTAGGCCTAGATCAGTTTGTAATCTCCTTCACACAATAGGATGTTCTCCAAAACCTTGAAAAAGTTAAAATAGACATAAAAACCTTCCATCCCACAAATAATTAGTAACTTTACACTGTGGGAGTGGAAGATAGAGGCATTCTTTGGCCAAAACCCTAGTTTTGAGGGTTTCTTGACCTACTACTGCTAAAATGAAGTTATCTTCTCTTATACAAAATGAAAATTCACCAAACCACCTTCAAATTAAATCTGACACTCTCCTCTTTCCAACCATAATAGGTTTGATCCCGTACAGATCGTATAGAGGTTGTACTACGCGTTTTTACAGCAATTTACACAGAATTTTCTAGAAAGCAGCAACTTATTTCATTAGAACTTCAAAGAAAATGATTCATCAATCATGCCTCAACCATGAGAGGATTATTTCACTTTCAAAAACCCTTCCCAACATCCTCCAACTTAAATTTGAATTATTTGGACATTGGAACTAATCAAACTTCACTTTAGACTCTTAATTGCCTAGTTAAGGCAATTGACTACTACTTCTCAAAAGCCCGATTGAAATGAGGCTTTAAAGGTGTATTGAAATGTATAAAAGACACCACAAACACTTCAAATGTCAAGGAAACTCCCCTCAAGGACTTGGGTACATCAAGGCACTTTAATTCTCTAGTTTTCCTAGATGAACCAAGCTTACATGGTGAGGAAGGAGGCATTGATCTTACAACAAGACTTGACTCCAAATCCAAAACTTGTTACAAGACATGAAAGATGGTTCTTGGAACCTTATTACATATCAAAATTCTTGTCAACAAACAAAGAAAACAAGCAATACCTCCAAGAGGCAGGGGAATCCCAAGGTGCTCTTGCACCACTATGGAAATTCCTGTAAACCATCTATACCTTGCTCAGTTTTCGCAACTGGAATAATTGGGCCCCATAATGCCACCTCTCTCGATGATCGAGAAAACTTTGCAGTACCCTATGGAATACCATGTTGCTCACCAAACTGTCAAAGCATCTTGTCTGGTAAATACATGTCAATGATATGTTGGGATTGGATTTTTTTTCCAATCAGGTATCTAGGTTTCTGACACCACTACAAATGTTGATCCTCATCGATCCGTTGTGCACAATGCCTCCAAGGTCTCCAAATGAAGCTATTCAAAATATCCAATCCATGCCACCAATACCCCACATCCCCGACATGGGTCTGTGTAACTACACCTCTGTACATGAAGACAGACGGTATGTTGACCCCAAACTAGTGACCAACTAGCGGATGAAACACAACAATGTGCTCCCAAGCCTAGACCATCAAGAGTGTAACACCACAGCTCATCAACTATCCACCCCAGTAGGCTATGTCATGCAACTGAAAATATAACATCACCAGTAAACATTGCCACCATGCATACAAAGTGTCCCTAGCCATCATCCCTACTAGCATCTCACCCCACCTAACTGGAAATCCATGTTCTCAACGCTCTGGTATAACAACCCTGGAAATCACTGTACACAACACATATTCAAATTGCTTGTACTGATTTGTCAGGGTCTCCCACCTAATCTCATATCAGTCCACTCCTAGGTCCCTGACATCCTCATAAACATAATATGTGGTCAACTCCTGGTATCCTTGGCCTAGATCATATCTAACGTGTTCACCTCATATCAAAAATCTAAGGATCCTATATACATCCTCTAGTGTGATCATGGCCTCTCCCATCGGCAGATGAAATTAACATGTCTCTTAATGCCATCTCTCAACAAGTGCAGTCAACATCCCCTTGTTTTCCCTAATGACAGGCATAAATGTCACATGGTACAAGCCAAGATGCCAAAACTTGTGCTTTTCAGCACTAGTCAACTAGTCCCATAATCGATATGTGTCTAGCAACCTCAAATATCATCTATAGATTAGATCAAGTGTAGCATGTGCTCAAAATGACAAGCAATGCATCAATTAAGTAGATTACCCAAAACCTATTTGGCACATGACATAACAAGAATTTAATCTTACACTAGAGCAAAAACTTTAATAGTTAGTTGTGTCACACAATTTATCAATTGCATCACACTCTCGCACTTGTGTCAGATGCTTTCACAGATGCATCGCATGGGCATGATTGTGTGCAACCCCCAATCACATGTGGCATAAAACTATAGTTGCATCATTTCTAAAGAAATTATAGTAAACCATATTCAATTGCACATAACTAAAGTCACTTGTGTTGCACCTTCGTAGTTGCATTTTACCAAACCATGGATACGTCGATTCCTATCAGTTGCGATGCAAAATTTCACAACCTAATCTACCCTAGGTGTGTTATGGATAATTGCATTGAATCATAGGCAATTACATCGATCGTGATAGCACTTGTGGCTAACATGGAATGATGCAATTGGCTCATAATTTTTCCTAGTGCCTAAAAATGCGTGAAATAAATAATTGACAAAGTGGGTTTCTAGATACGGGTAAGTGCACCAAGATGGTTCCCAAAAAGAGGGCTTAAGTGGCCACTATTTTTCTGAAATCAGGAAATACTAACCTTGGAAATGAAATTGAGTATAATTACACTCAAATTTTTGAGATGGAACAAAAACAAGGATCAAAGTCCTCCAAGTCTACTTTCTAAACTAATAATTTATTTTGAAAATGGTTGAGATTAAGGGGTTCAAAAGAGGGACGTACATAAATTGGTCTTGTTTTTGTCAAAAAAACATAACATAGCAACTCTTGTACGACCCTAGCACAGTGAACTTTCTTTTAGTCTTTTTAAAATCGTTATGGTCAGAAGTTAGCTAATAGTATGTAGTTGATGCATGATTTTTTACTAATTTTCTAAGTGGGCACTTTGTGAAAAGAAAAATTTTGGTTGTGTTACCCCTACAAATTTTGGAAAGTAATTGAAATTTTAAAAAAAAATAAAAAATTGTAGAATGGAGTCTAGTTTCTAAAAATTTAATTTATTTGAAATTTCGATGAACAGTTAATTTATAATGAAAAAAACACCAATCACTGCTTTTTGGCAAAAAAGAGACATACAAACAAAATAAATTATGGATGAAAGGCTTAACATTGTCAAAAAGTAAAAAAAAATACATCGTTGGATAGCTAAGAGAGAACCTAACATTACCCAGGTGTTTGATTTTTTTTATATTCAACCATGTGCAATCCTGACAGTGAGCATGAACCTGATTATGTGGAAAATTGTAGAATTTACAAAAACACATCTCTGGTCATTGGGAATTCCCTCCAAGCCTTTGGGTTGGTATTCCAAGGCAAATACCAATCCCAAGGCTTGGGGATTCCCAAAGCAATATATAACGTGTGCACATTATAATGTGCTCATGTTATATCTTAGTTTTGACATGGTTTTTTGCATTTATGGGGAACATGTCTAGGAAGACATAATGTGAGTGTGGTATAACACACTCACATTATGTCTTGCTTTATGTTAAATTCTACTCTATTGAATGTATGGTGATATATTTGTATGTTTGTGTGTACATGTATGCTTGTATGTCATGTATGTATGTATGTATGTATGTATGTATGTATGTATGTATGTATGTATGTATGTATGTATGCATGCTTGTGTGTATGTATGTATGCCTATATGTATCTATGCATATATATTGTGTGTGTTCCTATATGTATGCAAGATTGTATCTACACACGTATGTATGTATGCTTGTATATATGTAGTATTATATGTGCATATGTATTATACTTGTATGTATGTAAGTATGTATGTATTTATTTATGTCTTTAGGGGGAGGGAGAATTTTAAGAGAGAGATTTTTCTAGGTAGGGTGGGATGGGGAGAGGGAGAGAGTCTAGAGAGATGGAGAGGGGGTGGAAGTGATATTTTAAGAGAGAGGGAGTGGGAGAGAAGGGGTTGTAGTGAGAGGGACTTAGCTAGGTAGGGTGGGAAGGATACAGGGAGGGAGAGAGAGAGAGAGGGAGAGAGAGAGAGAGAGAGAGAGGGAGAGAGAGAGAGAGAGAGAG
>VDFB02271358.1:565768801-565781535 GCA_007258455.2 Sequoia sempervirens
AAAAACCAACTTTCTCATAATGCGAGCGCATTTTGAAGAAGTAGAGATATAACTGTTTTAGCAAGAAATGGCATGCTCATGTTATAACACAAGGATGTTTTGGCTTGCTCTAAAAGTGGTAAAAAAATAAATATACCTGTGATCTTAAGGCTCACATTTTGCATATTCTCCTGGTTGTACACGTGCTCTGACAAAAAGTAGCTTTTTGATGATGTTGTGAAGTGTGCATGCATGTTTTCACATTCCATAACTTTTTTCATGATCTTTCCACCACCTTTGCATGAAATAGCAATTTTTTCACTTTGAAAGGCATATAATATCAATTCAAGTTTGAATTCCAATAAAAACTAATATACAACTGAAGTTTGGAGGGGAACAAGCTTTTGAAAAAGTCAAATTGTTGAGTTTCAAGAAAGAAGAAGCAAAGGCTACATAATTGGGTAGAACTCCTCCATTTGAAACTCTGGTTTTTTAAGGATGTGAAGTCTTTACACATTTTCTTTCATTCTATTATGGCTTGCTCTCATTTTTGTTATTTTGCATATTCCATGTTGATCATTGTTTTTTTGTCATTACAACCTTAGGTTGTCAATGCACATTTTAAATTAAACAATTCTATACACTTGTCAATTACATTTTTAAACCACATCTCTTTGAGGCATTTTTTTTATTTAACACTTGACTTACCTTGTGTATGCTTCCACATTTTATATATGCATATATATGACATAAGTTTTAAGGAAGTAAAATAAAACATCATTTCTCAATCCTTTATTATTGATGTGCATACCACTCTCCAAAGCTTTCATAGAGGTATTTTGTCAAACAATTATACCATCTAATTGATTGCCTTGTCTATGCTACCAAATTTTTCATACATGTCTCTAAAAAATTGGAATATACTCCTCCCACATTGATAGCACCGATTGAAATTATTTTGGTTTTCATCTTTATTTCTAAATTACCTCATCACCTGTGTTGTGATATATTTTCAATGTTTCCTTCATTAGTCTACCTACAACAGATTCTAACTTTTCTCTCCACTGTTTCAAGACTCTTTATTCAAGGATAAGTTAACAAATTGGAGAAAGGTGCAACCTATCTTATAGAGTATCTACCAAAAACAACAAACCATCAAGGGTACTTCAAATCCTAAACACAACTTAACAAGATCAATTGACAATTCACCAAAAACTCATTTCAACTCTCAACAAAAACCCTTCATTTTCACTTCATTGCTATAAAGCATAAAATCATCAAACTTGTCTCCAAACCTTTATCAAACTCAAAAAAATATCAAGCATCATCATTTTAATAGGAACAAAGAAAAAACCTAATTAGGAAACTCTGAATCCATCCATTCATTCAATATGCACCAATTACTATTCAAAGCAACTTGCTCCACAAGGAAAAATGACAACAAACCAACCATTCATGCTTATAATCTTTTACCTGACTTTCAATACATTGTAATCATCATGATTTAGATTGAAATAAACCAAATACCTTGTGAGAAAACTCTGAAGCATTCAATCTTGATCAACATGCATACTCAAGTCACCAATTTGCACCATGGTTCCACATTACTCAAAACACTAAAACAACAAATTTTCTTTCTAAACTTTGTCCAAGTATTAAGCCAACATCACTCAGACATATTCAAACCAAAATCCATCACACAAATCACTATTTGTATAGAATTACTCTTTCTACCAGTCAAGGCACCAAATTCTTAGTAGGTTTCCAAGCCCCTAAATTAGGTGTTTATCTTAAAACACCTTGAACCTTTACAAACCAAAAGCATATTCAGGAACCCTTTTTGAAACCTTATTTAACATACTTGAATAGTAGGGTATGTTTGGAAAATATATCAACAAAAATGACTGTCCCACAGTAGAATGCACCAAGTTAGGTCAATTTTGTGAAGCAACTATCAACAAAACAACTCCAAACCATTAAATAACCTTAGGCAGCATTGACACAAGGTTCAAAACTTTGATTTCACCAACTTTGAGAGATAGAAAGACTTAATAATGCACTATTTTGTAAAACCCTCTTTTTAGGTCATCATTATCTAGATATGATAGGGGTTTATAGGAAATATACCTTGCCAACCTTATTTTTCTTAACCTTTGCTTCAAACATCTTCCAAATGATCTGCACAGCCTCAAAAGAACAAGAAATGTTATTGCCCCATTTACCCACATAAGAGTGTTAAACATTGGTTGTTTCAATACTTTGACATCAATCATAGATTCTTTATTACTCAAACCTTTTCATGGAATCCAATGTTCATTTGACCAAATATGGGGGTAGACATTCAAACAAGACCTTGTGGAAGGTCTATGAGTCTAACCATGAGGCCATACTTGACACAATAAAGAGTAGAGCAGACCCAGATGGTTCATTGGATTAATTTGTAAGTATGCACATTAATTTTTTTGATGCCAATGTTATCATCTTATTTTACTTTTCCTCTTTGTAAGTAACTTGCTAAAAATTGATTGGTGTCCCCTTGCTGAAAATGTAGATTTATGAGCCATCCAAGAGAATCTCAACCAGAAAAGCAATGCAACATCCTTATTTTGATGATCTTGACAAATCTCAACTATGATTTTAAGCCATTACAAAAGTGTGTGCAAAGCTTGGTGAGGGAATTTATTCATTTGAAGTTAACCTTATCATGAGCACCTATGATGTAGACATTATAAGAGCATATCGAATTTCAAGTTATTTTATTCATGAGAGGTGTTGTGTGCAATAGGTATCTTGGAACTCCCAATGAAGATGTATGACCAAGAGTGACTTAGTCGAGAGATAGGCATTCCTATCTGTAAATGTCTTCCATCTATTTTCATTTCATTAAATCCATTTTGGATGCTCTTTCTTTTTCTTCTTTTACTTTGTGTATTTGTAAGTAAACTACTAAAAATTGATTGGTCTCTCCTTGTAGAAAATGTTGATTTATGAGCCATCGAAGAGAATCTTAGCCAAAAAATTAATGCAACATCCTTATTGTGATGATCTAGACAAATCTCAATTCTGATTTGAAGCCATTATAAAAGAGAGTGTGAAGCTTAACGAGGGAATCTCAAGTCACTCATGTGAAGTTAACCTCATAATGAGCACCTATGATGTAGACATTATAAAATATTGAATGTATGAGTGACATTGTAAAATATCTATGAGAACAAAGTACCTAAGGCATTGTAATGAGATTTACTTGTAATTAGATTTACTCAAATATTGAAATTTGGTGCAGGGGCACCAAGGTTATTGAGCAAATTTGGTTCATGGAAGTCTTAAGTTAGTTTTGTGTTTTAAGTTTTGTCAATTGAATAAGGTCATATTAGACCAATTTATAATGTAATAAGTCAAGTTAGTTGGTTTTTGGGTCATTTTGGAGTTCATGTTGTATATTTGTCAAAATGATGTAAAATTGCAAAAATTGAAACGTTTTCAATGTGAAAAAAGTGCAAAAAAATGTAAACTTGAAGTGATTTTTATAGGAAGTGATTCTAATAGCAATACAGGGAGGCAATCAACTCACTTCCACAATACAAAAGGATTCCAACCTCCTTCCTTCCCTCAAAACTCAATCATGGCTTATTTTCAACTTTTCACCTAGTCACTCTTGTAGGTCTATAGACCTATTTTTCCCACCTTAACTCTCAGAAATCCTTAACAACCTATGCAAAAAACCACCATTTTAGGCACCCATTTAAGCCTTCTACAACATACATCAAATCCTCATAAGACTCTTTTGGATCAGCTTTCAAAAAATAAGCAAACTACGTTGTCCACAAGGCCAATTAGGCCAAATTAACAAAGAAACCCCCCTTTATTCTTCCTATCACATGCAAACCACCATTGGGTAGCATTAACCAGTCTATCAAACCACCAATTCCTCCACTTTTATGGTGTGATAAGCCCTCTAACATAACGAACCCCAAAACCCTCTTCTTTCACAAGTTAGGCAGGGGTTTATTGAAAACCCATACTCCAAATCTTCCCACAGCCAACCAAAGCCTGAAACACCTTCAAAAAGGTCTGCACAAGCTTAAAATTTTAAGAGATATTGTTTCCCCCAAATATTTATTCAAACCCATAGCACTAAACCACCATTTTCCACTCAAAAATGCACAATTTGACATCTAGGGCGTCACCTAAAATCCCTCTATTCACCTCCCTTGCACACAAAACTTTGCACACATGTTTTATAACCATAAATAAGTTTTTCCATCGAGTTACAAAAGCATAAAATGGGTGGAAGGCTTACTATGAAATTTTAATGCACTCAAAACCCTTAAAAAAAGGTGTACAAACCGACCCTCAGTAATTGGCTTCTAAAATGCACAAAATCACTTGAAATCCAACCAAACCAAAACTAAAATGGAGTTAAGTCTACTACCCACTGAATTCCATCCAAAAATAGCACAATCACTTCAAGCTACGTCCAACCGACTAATCCCTTAAGGGTCCAAAGTGTAAAAGGGCAGTAATATTTAATGGAGTATTACTCGGAAACCATGGCACTTACAAAATATTTGTATAAGCCTACGAGATCATGTTGGGCCCCTCTACAATAACCTCTCATTTTTTGTTATTTTAGAGTGGTTTTCCCATGGTGTCCAATTTTCACTTGATGGAAAAAGTGTCAAATGCAAACAATGCAAAGTTACAAAGTGGTGCAACTTTCATTTCCCAACTCGTGTGACCAAACAGATTGTTAGAATGTGTCTGAATAGATATTTTTACACTAGGCATGGTCCTCTTTTACACCTAAACATGTGGAATCGCTTCGAGCTACGTTTAGCCAGATCGATCCCTTAAGAGTCCAAAGTGAAAAATAGTTGCAAACTTTAGCATGTTGTTACTTAGATACCATGACACTTAGAAACTTCTCGTCTAATCCTATGGGATTATGTTGGGCCCCTCTACAATAACCTCTCTTGGTTTTCACTATCTCAGAGGCATTTTCCTATGGTAGTGAATTTTTACTTGGGGAAAAAGTTGTCAAATGCAAGTAGTTGAAAGTTGCAAAGTGATGCAACTTTCATTCTGCAACTCGTGTAACTAAATGGACTTTTCCAATGCATCCAAATAGGTATTTTTACACTAGATATGGTCTTCTTTCACACCCAAACACACAGAATTGGTTCGAGCTACATTCAACCAGATCGATCCCTTAAGAGTCCAAAGTGCAAAATGGCTTCAAACTTCAACATGTTGTTACTAGAATACCGTGATGCTTAGAAAATTCACATATAATCCTATGGGATTGCATTGGGCCCTCTACAATAACCTCTCTCGGTTTTCACTATCTGTGAGGCACTTTCCTGTAGTGGCAAATTTTCACTTGGGGAAATAATTATCAAATGCAAGTAGTTGAAAGTTGCAAAGTGGTGCAACTTTTGTTCTGCAGCTTGTATGACCAAATGGACTGTTCTAATGTGTCCTAATAGGTATTTTTACACTATACATGATCCTATTTCACACCCAAACATGGAGAATCGCTCTGAGCTACGTTCAACCAGACCGATCTCTTAAGGGTCCAAAGTCCAAAATGGCTACAAACTTCAACATACTACTACTCGAATACCGTGATGCTTAGAAATTTATCATCTAATCCTATAGGATTGTGTTGGGCCCCTCTATAATAACCTCTCTTGGTTTTTGCTATCTTGGAGGCATTTTCTCATGGTGGTGAATTTTCACTTTGGGAAAAGTTGTCAAATGCAAGTAGTTGAAAGTTGCAAAGTGGTGCAACTTTCGTTCTGCAACTTGTGTGACCAAACGGATTGTTCCAATGCATCTGAATGGATATTTTTACACTAGACATGGTCCTCTTTTGTACCCAAACACGTAGAATCTCTCTAAGCTACATACAACCAGCTCGATCCCTTAAGGGTCTAAAGTGAAAAATGGCTGCAAACTTCAGCATGTTGTTACTCATATACCATGATGCTTAGAAACTTCTCATCTAATCCTATGGGATAGCATTGGGCCCCTCTACAATAACCTCTTTTAGTTTTTTCTATCTCGGAGGCATTTTTTCACTTGGGGAAAAAGTTGTCAAATGTAAGTAGTTGAAAATTACAAAGTGGTGCAACTTTCATTCTGCAACTCGTGTCACCAAACATACTATTCCAAGGCATCCGAACGGATACATTTATGCTAGACATGGTCCTCTTTTTCACCCAAACATGCGGAATCACTTCGAGCTACATTCAGCCAAATCAATCCCTTAAGCGTCCAAAGTGCAAAAGGGAAGCAGTCTTTGACAAGTTATTACTCAGAAATTGTGATGCTTACGAACTCTTCATCTGAGCCTATAGGATCATGTTGGGCCCCTCTACAATGACTTCTCTTGGTTTTTGTTATCTTGGAGTCATTTTCCTATAGTGTCCAACTTTCACTTGATGGAAAAAAGGTCAAAATGCAAGCAGTGTAAAGTTGTAAAGTGGTGCAACTTTCATTTTGCAATTCATGTAACCAAAAAAATTGATCCAACACATCTTGATAGGTACATTTGGGCTAGTAATGGTCCTCCTTCACACCCAAACACGCAAAATTTTTCTAAGCTATGTTCAACCGGCTTGATCCCTTATGATGGCATGCAAAACAATAGAAAAGAGAAACATATACATGACGGTTGAGAAGTCTAAGTTTTCCGCACAAAAAGCATATGATCATTGCAAACTCAAAGTTAGTGGTTGTTGAAGGGTTTGAAGGAGAATATCAATCAAATATCTTTGTTTCTTTGTTAATTTTTGTGTATTTTCTTCATTTCCAACCTGTGTACGGGTCCGTATATAAGGATTTTGCTCTAAGATGATCTAAATCTATTGTAGAATGTTTTTAGTTTTTATTTGAATCCATTCTTTTGGAATTTTATTAAGTTCCAAGCAACTTAGAAGTAGATTTCTAAAACAGATCTGAACTTGCTCATACAAGGGTTTGAGTGCAATATGTTTAAATAGGCCATTCCACCTATTGTTCAGGTTGTGTCTCAGTGGAATGGGTCTGATATAAGTAGGATAGGGAGTAGGAATAAGAAAATAGCATTGGTAAAGGCATTGGAAGAGATTACTAACGTTGCCCCTATTGAAAATTCAGAATTTAGGCCTTAAAAGCAAGGCTAGAAGAGGTAAAAAGAAGAAATTGCTTGAGAATAAGTTAGAATAGGTTGGAAATAGGGTGAGTTTGTGGAGTTTTATGTGTTCAAAAGCTCTGCAAGGATAGGGGAGGTCAAAAGTATATTATGGCATGATGCCCTAGTTGGGAAAAGAGGGGTTTTGAATGAAAAAGAGAGGTTTGAGGGAGTAAAAGTGGGTAAAGTCAAGGGGCAGTATAATTTAGTGGTAAATTAAGTTTTTTTAGGTAGAATGAAGAGTTTTAGAAGAGTTTTTAAGGTTGTATAAGGTTTGAATATGGGGTTTTCAATAAAGCCTAGTAAAATTTGAGAAAAGTGAGTGTTTAGAGGATCGTGGGGTTAGAGGGCCAATCACACCCTAAAAATTGTGGATTTTGTGGATTTGTGGACTGGTAAATGTTGCACAATGGTGTTTTTCAATTGGAAAAGTGATTAAGAGGGTGTTGGTTTGTTAAATAAACCTATTTGGGGATCTAGGACAACATTGAAGCACTAGGTTGAGGGTTTTGTTTCAAAAGAGTCTCATGGGATTTTGAGGCATGTGAAAGTATGTGTTAAAGGATATTTGAAAAGAATGAGGGTTGGAGAGATTGTTTAGAAAATTTGAAATTTATGTCAAGAAAGGTAGGTTTGTTGACCTACTAGAGAGACTAGGTGAAAAATTGAAAATAAACCAAGATAGTGATTTTGGGGAAGAAAAGTGGTTGGAAGTTCTTTGTATGGTGAAAGTGGATTGAATGCCTCCCTGTCATTGCATCAATCATCTTCAAGTCTAGAAAGCACAAGACATTTTTCAATTATCATCCTTGCCCTTAAAACAATATACAACCAATTGTAAATGCGTACAATGGTGGAACTTTGAAACATTTTTTTTTCCTCAATTAACAACTTTGGTTGTGAAGCATTTTGTCATTTTCATTTGAAATGATTTGTTATGCTTGAAAATTGAAGTCTAAGAGAAACAAGTGATGCTCTCATGTACATTTATTATTTGGTGTAATAAATAAAGTTTCCACCATTGAGTCCATTTCTTATTTGTATTATAAATTATAACTTGCTTTCTCCTTAATCCATTTCCTATACAAGAAATAATATATTGCAAAAAGTTGACATATAAATCTTTTGACATGTTTATATGGTGATGGATCAAGAACATAAAAATTCATTCTGCACTATGAGGATTATGTTGTGAAAATGTTTAAAGACTATTCAAGATAAATGTTCATATGATAATGTGTCAAGAAGTTAACTACATCTACTATGAATATTATGTTTTGCAAGTGTTGCAAAGATTATGTATCCTTTTCTTAATTGAGTTGTTGCAATCAAAGGATTAAATATATTGGAATATTTTTCTGAATCATTTCATGGAATACCAATTGAAAACATGTTTTTTTCTTTTAAATAAAATTTTTTAGCATCAATAATTAATATTCAAGACAAACCATGAAGGATGGCAATGATCAATGCTAGGGCTAACCAATTAATAAGTATACATGTGAATAAGTCAAGCATGTACATTGGAATAAGGGAAGCACAAGTACTCAAAAACATGTAAGTCTTGAAGTATACATACGAATACATACTATACAAAAATTAATACAAAGTATATGCACAAATACAAGGTATACACATGAAAACATGTAAGTCGCAAAGTATACATTGGAATACACGTAAGTCACAAAGTATACACATAAGTTGTAAAGTATACACTTGAATACACATAACTTATATCTATTGAACGATGAATTTATAATGCAAATATGGACACCATCGATAAAAAGATTTGTATTACCAAATAGCCATGTAGGCATACATCAATAAATGTTGATATAAGTATAAAATATAGGTACAAAATAGCCATATAGGCTTACGAGAATGCCTTATAGGCATACCATGTCAAATATATCCAATACAAAATATGTATTAAAATTCCATATAGGCATACAACAAAGGGCTTTGGAATCAAAAGTCATCACTCTCCATGCTCTTGAAATAAACTCTTTCATTTTGCTTGTCAATCGGATGGCGACACATCTATCACTCATTTATTTTGTGGTCGAGGAGTGCTCCTGGTGCTCCTCCTAGGGTTTAGTTCTTGTTCAAGTCTTATCCATTACAATAAGAAGTAAATACATTAATATATAGAAATTGCATTATAAAAAATGATATATTTAACAAAATAATCACTTACCACCATCTAATGATCACTCTCCATGAGGGAAATATTCACATACCCATGTTGAGGTGTGTTGAAGCCTTGTATAAACCATCTAAATAGAAATTAAACTATGATCAATAATGGTTTGATTTTTCACTAACATCTATAACAATGAATGTAAATTGAAATTTAGCAATTCGCCTCATACCTCCCCTGTTAGAGCCATCGAGGATTCTATAGCAGATGAAACACCAATCTCCATTTCCCTCATCACATTCAGAGGTATTTCTGCTTGCAACATATAAAAATAAAACAACAAATTATTCAATCATGAAAACTACAATAGCGATCCACATCATGACTTATAATGTATGAGATAATGAACAAAATTTTGAGTACTTATTAAACTATATATTTCTGACTATCATGCTTATTATTTTCCCTATCCATATCTTGTTAGAAAGCACATGTTTTTAGGGTTTTACCCATAGCAGTAAGCTGGTGAACCATTTGATAAAATACTTTCATAGACATGTATGATAACTATTGTGGCATAGAGAAGGCACTGAAGTGTTTAAAAAAATGCCTCAAAGAAATGGGATCTCGTGGTGATGGAATGCTATTACAAACAAATGCACGCCATGGAATTCCATCACCATAAGACTGCATTTATTAGGCATTCTTTTAGACAGTTCATTACCTTCTCTATGGTATTATTGCTTACTATTATGATTTGATAGAATTTTTTTCAAGTATCCATAGTTTGTTGGAAAACACCTATTTTAGGCTTTTAGCCATAGTAGCAAAGAAGTGAGTAGTTTGATAAAATACTTCGGTACAAATGTATGGAAAATATGGTATCATAGAAAAGGTGGTGATTTTTTTGAAGAAATTCCTCGAAGAAATGTGGTCTCATGGTGATGGAATGGCATTCCATCACCATGAGACCGCATTTCTTCGAGGCATTTTTTTAAACTACTAATTACCTTATCTATGCTATTGCTTACTATTATGCTTTTATAGATTTTTTCCAAGCATCCATAGTTTGTTGGAAAGCACCTTTTTTAAGCTTTTAGCCATAGCAGTGAGGAAATGAACTATTTGATAAAATGCTTTGGTAGACATGTATGGAAAATGTGGTAGCATAGAAAAGGCAGTGAGCTGTTTGAAAAAGTGCCTCAAATAAATTGGGTCTCATGGTGATGGACATCACCATGAGACCCTATTTCTTTGAGGCATTTTTTAAAACAATTCATTTCCTTGTCTATGCTATTGCTTACTATTATTCTTTCATATATTCCTTCCAAGCATCCATAGCATAGACAAGGCAATGAACTGTTTGAAAAGATGCCTCAGTAAAAAGTGGTATCATGGAATTCCATGACAAGCAAATGAAATTGGAAGCTTCTCCTAGACTTATTACTTATGCTATGTGAAGTAATTGCATCACTACTTATGTTGACTTTCTAAACAACTATATTGTAGTTGAAATTTTGTCATCTATCAACATCTAGTTATTAGTTATGGAATGTGAAGTAATGCTTTGATTTTGAATGATGTGCAATGCAACGTAATCAACGATATGAATATAAACTACATAAATCTATTAAGTACAATCCATTAGTTAAACTCTTTATTCTATTACCTATGTGTAGGTTTGACTAAATCCACTATCACTGGGAGGTGTTCCCTCAAAACCTCCAATATTAGCTTATTCAACATCCAAAATCACATATTAAAATACCATTCATAAAACAATGCTATTAACATGTAATAAATTTATAATTGTTTACTTGTTACATACCTCAACAATAGGTGCAGTGGAGAAATAATCAGGTGTAGGGCCAGTGTATCCAATATCAACACTGTGACCCTACAATTTTATTAGAATCATAAAACTAAATTAGTCAATATTGCATTTCAAAATAAAATTTTAATAAATTAAATTCAATGAACATGCTAAATTTTACCTAAGAATCAATTCCATAGGCCACATACAAAATGTTAGCTACCCTTTCCATCTCCATAGCTATAGACGGATCTTCTGTAGCAGCCTCCTAAGTATCGGTGGGGTCATATGAACAAGTCACCCCACAAGATTGACACAAATGGGATTGAAGCCCACCACTCGAAGACTCCCCTGGATGGCGTTGTATAAGAAGGTTGGCATGTTGGATGACACTCTAGGTCAAAGAGCTAATGGCCTACAAATTCTTTGCGTCGACACTCTCCTTCGCAACAAAAGGGATGACGATGTGATCATGATGTGGCCTAGCAAGAGTTCGTCTCCCTTTCCACGTAGGATCTTGTTGTGAGTTGGTTCTATCTTGAGCCAACCCCCCACATCTCCCTTGGAAGTCCCTCATATCAAAATAATTTGGGATCTTGTTCAAGATGAACTCATAGTATAGTTTCCTAAGAAAATACTATGGTACTTCACAATTGTTGCATGGTGGGTCATCAAAAACCATGTACCACCTATCCCAAAAATATTTTCTAATCTCTTGGTGGTGGCACAAATGAATAGGAAACCTCTTCGCATTGAGGGAGAGATTTCCATTTGACTGTGGGTCAGTGAATAAGTTGCACAAATCACCTTTTGTAATTTTTAAATCTTTTACATATTTATATGATAATTTATCTTGGTAATAAGACCTAGTCACCTGCCTCCTATCCTACCAACTAGTTAATTGTTTGCTAATTGAATCTACATGTTTTAACATTTCTTTCAGTGAAGCTCCCAGGGTCATTCTTTTCATGATTGAATCGTTTGGATCATTCAACCTCCAAATTAAATCCTAATTTTTTTTTTTATCGTTCTCAATTTCCCTCATTAAGTTTTGTGGGTGCCAAGAGGATGTTGAGGGATTGGTGGAGGAGATTGAGGTTGTGGTTGATTAACTTGAAGATTTTTTTTGTTTTTGTTGTTCTTGTTGTGCTTGTTCTAGATTTCGTTTCTCTTGTTGTTGTTGTGCTTCTTGAGGATTTTGAGGAGGGTTTGTAGGTTGATTAACATCTCCTAAAAATTCAAAAAATAAATATCAAAAACAACCTAAAACTATCAAATTCAAAATAAAAAATAAACAATCCTCACCTCTCACACCTCCTCGTCGCAATGAAACAACAACTGCTGATGAAGAATTTTGCAAAATACCTCCTCCCAGAATGCAAGCATAGAAAATTAGGGTTTTGGTCATAGGCAAGAGAAAAGCACAGTCAAATGTAAGAATGAATTTGATTTGTTTTCCATGCTTTTAATAGGTCATAACACGAGCGTGTTATAATGCACTCGCGTTATGGGCTCATTGTGGCCAAGCCTTAGGCTTGGTACACCAAGCCATAACACAAGCACGTTATTACGTACTCGTGTTATGAGTTTTCAAAACTTTTTAAAAAATTTGGCCACAAATTGGCACT
>VDFB02271358.1:565784045-565844395 GCA_007258455.2 Sequoia sempervirens
TTGGTTTTGCTTTAGCCTGAGTTGGGTTTCTTTTTGTTAAAATTGAATCAAATGATGAAAAATGATATATTTTATATGCTTTGAGGACTAATGGAGGCATTTGTGTTACAGGATTAAATCATACCCCTAATGCATTTCTCAAAGAACTCGGTTGGAAGGCCTGCCTCAATCAATTTTGGCATAAAATTCCTCTAAGGAGAAAGTAGGTGAGACCTTCCAGATGTCTTGCAGACTAGCAGTGCATTCTATTTGTTTGAAATGTACCAGTCGGCTAGACATTTTAATCGCTATGGGTTTTTATATCTCTCCCCAACATGCTGAAGTCTCGCCGACCGTTTCACACAAGGCTAGCATCGCCGAAAGATTTGGGTTCGGGGAGAAGTCTTCCCGACAAGTGAAGTCTCAGTGACATGGGGGAGTCTTGGCGAAAGTTGTGAGCTCAGTGAAAGGTCTTGCCGACCAAGCAAAGTCTCCCTGAAACAAAATGAGCTCTCACCGAAACAAAATCACATCAGGGAGATGTCCTACCGACACGGGAGGGTCTCGCCGAGAGAGATTTCCTTCGGCATAACATCTTGCTGATCGGAGAGAGATCCTGTCGACCGTTGAAGGGTCTCAGCGAAAAGTTTGAGTTTGTCGTAATGTCTTGGTGACCAAGTGGAGTCTCCCCAAAATGAAATGAGCCCTCGCCGAAACAAGGTGGCTTTGATGTAATCTATTGTCGACCCGATAGGGTCTCGCCGAAAGGTTATTCCTTCGGCATAAGGTCTGGCCAAAGGGGTGAGGTCTCGGCGAAAGAGGTGTCATCGGGGGGATGTCTCGCCGATGGTTGTTAGTCACGCCAAGGGATTCTCCCTTCGGCATAGTGTTTTGAGCTCGGTGAAAGGTCTCGCCGACCAAGCAGGGTCTTCCCGAAATAGAATGAGCTCAGGGAGAATGGAAGGGCTCGGCATGATGTCTCGCCAATCGGTGGTTTTCTCACCGACATGTTTTGTGCCTTCTGTGTAACATGAAGCACTCGATATGGGGTCCTGCCGAGAGAGTAGAGTCTCGCTGATAGATATGTGGTTACAATAGGTCTCATCGTCGAGAGTTTGCATTCGATGAAAGGTCTTACTGACAATGGAGAGTCTTGCCGATAGCGATGGATTTTCCAATGGAAAAGGGATATCGGTGTGACCGATGGGAACTCGCTATGACCTCTGACCGATAATGATTGTCTTACCGATGGTTTTTTGTGATATCGATATAACTTTTTCATTTCATATGAACTCTTTCCAACCATCGTATGTTATGTCGATAACTGCTATGCGGTATAATCACATCGGGGAGACACGATTAGTGTCTCACCGACATGCGATTCTATTTGAATGACCTTTGATCACCTAGGAATCTTGTGTGGCATATGTTCCACCAATCAGAAGAAGCTAAAGGGGTGGGCCAGTGACAATTTGACTATTCTTGCAAGGAGATCAACAGAATGTAAACAACGTGGACTTACTCTGAGATCAAAAGCGATGAAGCAGCTCGGTGAACACTGGTGTGGAGATCTAACGGGAAAATTTGATGTTGCCTCCAAGAGGAGGTCAACATGCAGAAAGATCTTGAGTAGGAAGAAGGCCGAAAGAAAGAAGAAGTCATCAGTCTCAGGGATAGCTGGGATCTCTACTGGCAAAAGGGTAGATTGACATTAATTATAATGCTCCAGGGCATTCAAAGCGGCTCTGATGGAAGTTCGAGGGTGGACACGGAGGTCAGAAGTTAATGATGTGGTTGTAAAAGATCTGAAGGCTTCTCCTAAGAGTGATCCTTCACTGACATGGACACGGGGATGCACATTGAATGCAACATTAACTTCATTCCAAAAAGATCTAAGGTCCGACCCTTCTGAAGCCAACTAATATTTTGTAAAACCATAAAGCAGGGGCCGACTTTCTTTTTGGCACATTCTATATATATGGAATTTTTTCCTCTTTTAGTAGAGTACGAGTTTTAGAAAACATAAAGGGAGATTTTTTTTAGAAACCAGTAGCAGTAGAGAAATTTAAGAGTAGCAGTAGAATAGGAGTTAGATTCGACAGAAGGCAGTGATGTATCTTTCAAGTTTTCTTAGTATAGATGGAAACAATCTGAAGACATAGGTTTTATGTACACTGGTGATTGTGCCAGACTTGTAAATGTTGCTTATTTGTTTCATTAAAAGTAGAAGCAACCAGATTAAAGTCTACTGCATGTTGTGTTCCAGAATGGTATTTATCTTGGGTTAATCATATGATTTGAAAAGCTTTCAAGGAATGAAGTTTTATTTTATGTTCTATTGAAATAGTGATTTGCAATCTGTTGTTGAAGTTAGTACTGTGAATGAATGAAACTGTTTGTTAATCACAAGTTAATTTTGTTTTACAGTTTTAGTTAGCAATTCCTTCAAAGGTAACAAGTCTGGTTAAGTTGGATGAATTATTATTCTCTTCAGTTCCAAAGCTTTGATCTATCTTTTTTTCTGTTTCTTTAAAAACCCCAGTTAAAGTAGGTTTGAATTTATGTTTGATTTTAGAACAATCTAGAAGCTCAATACCAATAGGCCCCTTGAACATTATACTTCGCATCAACCACTGAGTGAAATAAGCATAGTCGAGAACCGATTACAAAGACCTTGGGAGTTAGATATCCATGTGTTATTCTTTCTCTTTCAAGAGAGCAGAATAGTACTATTCTATTTACTGTTGTTGTGCTCATCTGAACCATCAACAAGAAATTGGCGCTAGGAGGGCCTAGAAGAGAAAACTGGATAATACTGGGTTTTTCTCACCAGAAAGGTCCTGTAGGGTTCTTCGATCAGCTGAAAATCCACCACCTTTGATAGAACTCAAGACCCCAATAAGACACAAGAGTCACAAGACTGGGGCAACCATCATACCACCCTTGCTAGCCCTGCTCACTCCACCAAGGTTTTCACCACTACCCCAGTGGATACTTATCAATCCACCACCGAATCCATCTCAAGTGCTATCACAGCTGGTTCAACCCATCCAATAGCTAGCTCAACCGCTACCAATGGAATTTTCTCAGAATAATCCCTCTCCATTGGGGACTATTCCTAGAGGCTTTCATGATATGCCTAAGAATCCTAAGAAATTTTGTCCCAAATACATTCATGGCGAATCAAGGAGTGCTGAAGAGAACATACAAGCTTTTAAGGATGCTTGTACCAGAGCTCAAATAGCTCACCATGATGTATTTTTTAGGTTGTTCCCTTATTCCTTAGGGGATATGGTGTACAACTGGTACCTAAATCTTCCTCGGTGCTATATCCTGAGTTGGACAAACCTGGAGAATGCTTTCATCAATCAGTTCAGAATTTATGTGGATCTAGCCATTTTGTTCCACCAATTTGCTACCATTAGGAAGGAGCCAAGTGAACCTTTTCCCTTGTTTAATACCAGGTTTCAACGCATGTATAGGAGGCTGGAGGACCCCTATCTAGTTGTTGAAAATAGTGCCATTCAAGCATACTTTAGAGTTATAGACCCTCTGATTGGCTTATTCCTACAAATTACATATCAACCAACAGTTATTGATTCCCTGTCTAAAGTCTATCACCTAGCCATTAAGCTGCAACAACAAATTAGTTCTCAACAAGGAATTTTGGGAGGAGGTTTTCCTTCAATGGGGTATTAGATGCCTAGCCCAACCCCTTTATTCAATACCGTCCCAGGGATGTCTCCTTCCCATTATGGATCCATATCTGAGTTATAGACTCAACCTCATGTTCCATTCTTTGCCAATGGAGCTCCTGACTTCTTTCAACAATCACAGGCTCATCATAGTCCGCATGGTCATCATAACCAAACTGGAACACCAAATCAGGTCAGTCATCCACCTGTTGCTAAGAGTGTTGAAAGTGAAAAGAAATTCCAACTCACAAACGAAGTGGAGACCTTAAAGAAAACTTTGTCTCAAGTCACAAATGACATGGCTCAGCTTAGATTAAACCCCTCTCAAAACCAAGGTAATTATCCTAATCAAAGCAATAATAATCAGGGTAATTATCAGAATAACTATAATCATAGCTAGAGGGGTTATCAAGGCCAAAAATTCCCTAATCAAGGTTATCAAAATCAAAATAGAGGATATAACGAAAGTTCAAATAACAACCGAAAATGGAATACAGAGCCAAATAATGGAGTTCCTCATAATTATCAAGCTAATGAGAATAGGTCACATACTGCAAATGTGGTTGACCTTAATTATATGACTAACTGGTGCAGGCTACATGATATTGCAACCCATTCTGAGGTAAACTGCCCTAAAATGGAGAAAGTTGTCAAGATGGCATAGGCAGATGCCCAAACGTTCCAAGGGAATTCAAATAAAGAAGGTGGCTTAGTAGATACAGCAATTACTTATGACCTCTTTGAGGAAGAACCTTCATTCCCAATGCAAAATGAGAATGAACTAGAGGAGGATGCATATGATGCCCAAGCCTTTCAAACGAAGGGAGGAAACTTCCTAAGAAATCAGAATAAGGGTCTGTTCACCACATCAGCACCACCTAATCATATGGTGCCTCCGAATCAAAGTGTTGATAACAACCCTCCACCAAAAGGTCCACCTGACTTCCATAACAAAGGTAACTCACCTGGTGTTGTCAGATATAATGCAAGCTATAACACAAAATTTGATATTGTTGCCAAGATGCAAAGACAGAAAACCTCTTTATCATACTTTGACATCCTAAAGTGGTGCCCTACTCAACGAGAGATAGTGCTGAAAGCTTTGGAGCAAGCTGATAAATCAAAAGGGAAAAACAAGGTGGCACCTACTATAGACGTGAACACGGCTTTGTATAAAAGCAAGGTAGGTACCCCACCATTTCTTTTGAGTTTAAGAATCTGTGGGAAGAATCTACATAATTGTCTGCTAGATTTAGGGGCTTCTGGGAATGTTATGCCATTTTCTATATGCAATAAATTAGGATTGAACCCTGTCCAAACAAACAAGAAGGTCATCCAACTTGACAAAACAGAGGTTAATGTAGTGAGAGAATTGAGAAACATACATGTGCAAGTAGGGTCGGACCCTAGGATTTTAACCAATATAGATATTCAAGTAGCAGACATTCCTGAGACTTATGGTATGCTGTTGAGCAGAGATTTGATGAAAAGTATAGGGGGGTATCTCTCCCTTGACTTTTCACATATGTGGCTACCATGGAGGGGAGTGCCTACGTAGATTAGGATTGAAAGCGAACCTCGCCTCAAGCATGTCATTACTGAATATGATTGCCCCAATGAGGTAGCTTATTTTGAAACCAGGATAGGGGTTTACAAAAGAGATGAAATTTTGACCTTTTCGATTCTTGATCCTAAAGAATTATCAATACAAAATTCCCCTAATTCTATGACTAATGAAAATCAATAGGAATTGATCAAGAAGCTACAACAGGATCAACTGGTCTTGGGGGAAGATATCAATTTGCAAAGTCTTCTACTCCCTAATTGGTGTAGGATACACTACCAAAATCATTCGGAATTGACCTGCCAACCCTGCATCAGCATTTTAAATCAGGTTTCCCAAGCTGACGAAACTAGCCTAAGTCACCTTGAGACCGTTGCAGATCACTTCTCATTTGAAGTCAAAAAGACAATAATATTAATCAGGGATAATATACCTTCAAAGGAAGTTCCTTCTCAAATTGAACTTACCCCAGTCATAATTCGAAATGAGCATATTTATGAGGAACAACCCCAAGGTTTGTTTGACACCCCTGCACTCACAAGTATACCAAAACCCAAGGGATTAATCAGAGATGTAAGTGACTGTCAGAAGGATAGCCACGGATTACCTGATATATCTGAGTAGGAATTGGAAATTGCACCTGAGGAACCTATTGAACACCTCTTGCCAATATTTGATGCAAAGGATCAAGAGCCTCATCTTATCCAAACGCCCATAATAACCTCCAAAGGATCAGCCCCAACTCATGATCAGCTGTGGACCCTTACGTTTGATGGATCCAAATCCAAAATAGGCTGTGGTGTTGGGATTGAATTAACCAGCCCGAAGGGAAAAACATTTTTTGCTTCTTACAAGTTGCAGTTTAGATGCACTAACAACATGGCAAAATATGAAGCTCTAGCTCGGGGGCTAATGTTTGCACATAAGAAGAAAGTTATTGCATTAATGGTTAAAGGGGATTTAGAAGTAGTTATCAAGCAAGTGCGCAGCCAATACACATGTCACAATATAAGGCTGGTAGCTTATAGAAATCTGGTAAGGAACCTGATTGAAGACTTTGGTGCTTTTGTGATTAGCTTAATCCCTAGAAAGGAGAATCAGATAGCTGATTCATTAGCTATTGTTACAAGTACCCTGGAACCCATGCAAGGCTCCAAGCTTAAGAGATTTTCAGTAGAGTTAATTTCCACCCCGGCTGTTCCTGATAATGTCAGGAACTTTCAAGTCTTTGATGATGATCGAAATATCCTTGCTTTTCTAGCGAGTTCAGATGTTTTTGAAGGGCGGATCATTGATGAGTCCAACAGGGATCAAGGAGATTGGAACCCTGAAGATTGTGATACAAAGGGGGTCCTCAATTTAAAAAGTAATAGAATTCCCAAGGGAATGGTGGCCTTAGAAAGTATTTTTGATTCAGACCCAAGGGCTCAGGAAAAGATATCAGCTGAAAATAAAGGAGGTGAATATCAAAATGTTAACCTAGCTAATGCTGGCCCAGAAAGAAATGTTTACATAGGGAAAGCTTGCCCTAAAGAAATCAAAAAAGATATACTGAGGGAACTAAAGAAGGACATTGTTGCAATAGCCTGGGGGTATGAGGATCTGAAGACATTTGATGCTTTTGTGATGACTCATACTATTCCTTTGATGCCAGAAGCTAAACCATTTCCACAGAAGCAGTGGCATGTCAATGCCCTGATTGAACCACTGATCTTCAAGGAAGTTCAGAAATTTATTTCTACAAGAATAATCTTCCCTGTACGACATTCAACATGGGTGGCTAACTTGGTTCCAATCCATAAAAAAAATGGAGAGATTAGGCTATGTAGATTTCAGGAATCTGAACAAAGCTTCAGAAAAGAACAACTAGCCACTCCCTTCACTAGATGAAGTCTTGCAGACTGTCAACGGGTCTCAGATGATATCATTCCTAGATGGTTATTCTGGATACAATCAGGTGATGGTTAACTATGAAGACAGAATGAAGACAGCCTTCACTACTAAGTGGGGAACATTCGCTTACAGAAGGATGCCATTTGGTTTGATAAACGTTGGAGCAACCTTTCAGCGTGCCATGGATGTAGCATTCAAAGATCTGATTGGAAAATGCATCATCGTTTACATGGATGACCTGACAGTATTCTCTAAAGATAGACTGGACCACACTACAGACTTAGCTAAAGTTCTTGAAAGATGTATCTAGTATGATATCTCCCTGAATCCTAAAAAGTGTGTGTTCGTGGTTTCTGAAGGGAAGCTTTTGGGAGACATAATCTCAGAAAGAGGAATATCGATCAATCCAGACTGAGTTGAATCCATTCTGAAGATAGCCAAGCCAGGAAGCAAGAAGGAGATGAGATCCTTCTTTGGAAAGATCACCTTTGTGAGGAAGTTTATCACAGGTTTTGCAGAAATTGTAAAACCATTGAATGAAATGATGAAGAAAGATGCTATAATAGAATGGAGTAATGAGGCAAAGGCCGCATTTTCTCAAGTCAAACAATCCATTTCGGAAGCGCCAGTCCTCACCAGCCCTGACTACTTGAAGCCATTCTATATTTATTCTTTTGCTTCTGAACATTCTTGTGCAGCCGTCCTAACTCAACGAAGAGAAGAGGGAGAGGAGAGGCCAATTGTTTTCATGAGTTCTCCATTTAACAATGCTGAAGTTAAGTACCAACCTCTTGAAAAACAAACTTTTGCATTGGTTAGGGCTGTCAAGAAGTTCAGGCACTACATCCTACGAAGTCAGATTATTGTTGTAGTTCTTGATGCAGTTGTGAAGTCTCTACTTATGCAAAGCGAGTTGGGAGAACAAAGGGGGAAATGGATGGCCATTTTGCAAGAGTTTGATCTGGAGATACTCCCTATGAAACTTGTCCGAGGTCTGGGCCTGTCTAAATCCATAGCCGATGCTGGCGAGAACATTATATGTTAACAATACACAATGCAGTCTTTCTCCAACGACCCTTGGTATGCCGATATCATTTGTTTCATGCTTAATAATTGATGCCCAAAGGGAATGAATATAACTCAGAGGAGAGTGCTAAGAATGAAAAGCTCTCATTATATGCTCAAAGGAACGATTTTTGTATAGGAATAATTTTGAGGGAGTGTACCTACGATGCCTTGATCAGCAAGAGGCTAAACACGTGATTGTTGAATTCCATGGGAAACATGGAACAGGTCATGGGTCTGTAGATTCATTAGCACATCAGATCCTTAGATCGGGTTACTACTAGTCGTGTGTGTTCAAAGATGCCCATCAACATGTAAGAACATGTCACATATGCCAAATTTTTGCATCAAAATAACGCCATCCAGCCATGCCATTGCAGCCTGTTTATGAGGTAAGACCATTTTCCCAATGGGTGCTAGACTTTATTGGGGTAATTAACCCAAATTCTTTTATAGGACACAAATTTATTCTGACTACCACGGATTACTGCACACGAGATGGACAGAGGCTATACCTTGCAAGAATAGCACAACATAGGTAGTAATCAAGTTCCTCACCGAATGCATCACAACTAGGTTTGGAGTACTCTTCGCATTGGTATGTGACAATGGCTCTTCCTTTTCTTCTATTCAGTTTATTTCATGGGCTTATGATCACAAATTTTTTTAAAAATATTCTTCAAACTATTACCCACAAGGAAATGGAGTTGTAGAATCAACCAATAAGAATCGTTTAGGGGTAATTAAAAAATTGTTAGAGAACAATCCTAGGGACTGGCATACCCAGCTGAGATTCGCGTTATGGGAAGATAGAACTAGGATCAAGGCTGCTTTAAAGACTTCACCATTTAAACTAGTGTATGGACAAGAGCCTGTGTTCCCTATTCATTTGCAAATACCTATCCTTGAGTTCATGTAGAAATTATACTCTAGTGATGATAGGATTGAAGTAAGATTAGCTGCCTTGTTGAAATTAGAAGAGTAGAGGGATGCCGCCTTGTAGCAATTCTTTAGACACCAGGCTGTTGTCAAATGTTGGTTTGACAAAAGAGCCAAAATCAAGGCTTTCAAACTATCAGACCTTGTGCTGCTATGGGATAAAGCTAGTGAAAAGAAGGGCAGCCACCAGAAATTTGATAAGCTCTAGTTGGGTCCCTATCAAATTGCTGAAATCCTAGGAGAAAATGCTTTCTGACTGAGTAGTTTAACGGGAGAACCTATTCCATTGCCTGTCAATGGACAATTTCTTAAACATTATTTTGGGTCGTGAAGTTTGGTATTCTTGTTGGGATGTGCATTTATGTAAATAATTGGTTTTTCTTTATGTTAGTTTATGTGTTTCTGCCTATAAATAATCTTTGTATGTAAATAATTCTCTTCTCTATGTGAATAGTTTGTTGTTCTTTATGTAAATAATTTTCTTTTTTTGTTTGTAAATAGTTTCGGTGTTTGTTTGTTTGTTCTTCTTTCTGTCCTTTCATTTCCTTTGTTCTTTTGTGTCTGTCTTGTTTTGTTCCTTGGGGTTTTCTCTATTCTTTCCATCTTGAAATGGTGGGTTGTTATCTGAAGTATACTTTGGTTATTAGGAGAGAAGTGGTTTAGATACTTTCAAGTTCTGAGTGGATGATTTTTTCTCAAATTTGTTGTTTTATGCCCATTGTCAATAAGAGTTGTAGAAAGTCTTGAAAACAAGGTGCAAAGTAAATAATCTTCATTAACTACCTCTGGATATGTCACAAATCATCAAGATCGTCTCCTTTTGTAATGGTATATTTGTCCTAGGGCAATAGTGTTGTAAGATTTGAGTGAAAATTTTGATTCCCAGATGTTGTTATAAGGTCCATGGTAGTTTGCAACCCAGAACAGATGTCTGACATCTGACATATTGAGAAAAATTGAATGAAATATCTAAAACTCCAAGAGAAAAGAAAATAAACAGAGAACTATCTAAAAAGAAGAGAGGACTCAATATGAATGGGTGATTCCAGTATCTCTACTGGGGCTATGGACGCCTGACTGGTAGTAGAGCAATGCTGTGAGAAAATTAGAGGTATCTCCATTGGGGCTATCGATGACTGACTGGCAGCGGAGCAATGCCCAGGATATCATTGCACAACAGCTAAAGCGAATCAACTCATGTAGTTAAAATCTTGCACACTGTTGTTCAAAAGATGAGGAAAACTTTATAAAAGGATGATGCACCATTAAGCACACACTTAGATTTAGGGGTAACCAGTGTTGACTTACCTTTGAGATTCTAGCTCAACCCTAGTTGTTAAAACTAACCCAACCGGAGTTGTGATGTTCATAAACTAGGAGTTCTGGGTAGTTGAATCTTTCAGTTTCTTGAAAATGGTTAAACCATTTTCCTAGCCAAGTCGCCATTTGTTATGCCTTGCATAACCACCTCATTTTATTCTGGAACAAAATGGGTCCCCCTTTTTCTTTTGTTTTCTTCCCCTTTCGTTGTTGCTTTGGTCTTAGAAGTTCTTTTGTTTTCCTCCTAAGTCTGTCTTTTGTTCTGTCAAATTTTGGTTCTGCTTCAACCTGAGTTGGGTTTATTTTTGTTAAAATTGAATCAAATGATGAAAAATGATATAATTTATATGCTTTCAGGACTAATGGAGGCATTTGTGTTATAGGATTAAATCATACCCCTAATGCATTTCTCAAAGAACTCAGTTGGAAGGCCTACCTCAGTCAATTTTGGCATAAAATTCCTCTAAGGAGAAAGTAGGTGAGACCTTCTAGATGTCTTGCCAACTAGCAATGCGTTCTATTTGTTTGAAATATACCAGTCGGCTAGACATTTTAATCAACGTGGGTTTTTATATCTCTCCCCGACATGCTGAATTCTCGCCGACTGTTGCACACAAGGCTAGCATCGCCGAAAGATTTGGGTTCAAGGAGAAGTCTTCCCGACAAGTGAAGTCTCGGCGACACGGGGGAGTCTTGGCGAAAGGTCTCACCGACCAAGCAAAGTCTCCCTAAAATGAAATGAGCTCTCGCCGAAACAAAATCGCATCGGGGAGATGTCCTACCGACACGGGAAGGTCTCGCTGAGAAAGATTTCCTTTGCCATAACATCTTGCCGATCAGGGAGAGGTCCTTTCGACCGATGAAGGGTCTCGATGAAAAGTTTGAGTTCATCGTAATGTCTCGACAACCAAGAGGAGTCTCCCCGAAATGAAATGAGCCCTCGCCGAAACAAGGTGGCTTCGATGTAATCTCTTGCCAACCTGATAGGGTCTTGCCAAAAGGTTATTCCTTCAGCATAAGGTTTGGCTAAAGGGGTGAGGTCTCGGCGAAAGAGGTGTCATCAGGGGGATGTCTCACCGATGGTTGTTAGTCACACAGAGGGATTCTCCCTTTGGAATAGTGTTTTGAGCTCGGCAAAAGGTCTCGCCGACCAAGCAGGGTCTTGCCGAAACAGAATGAGCTTGGGGAGAATGGAAGGGCTCGGCATGATGTCTCACCGACATGTTTTGTGCCTTCGGTGTAACATGAAGCGCTCGATATGGGGTCCTGTCAAGAGAGTAGAGTCTCGCCGATAGATATGTGGCTACAGTAGGACTCATCGCCGAGAGTTTGCATTCGATGAAAGGTCTTGCCGACAATGGAGAGTCTTGCTGATAGCGATGGATTTTCCAATGGAAAATGGATATCGGTGTGACTGATGGGAACTCACTATGACCTCTAACTGATAATGATTGTCTTGCCGATGGTTTTCTGTGATATGGATATAACTTTTGCATTCGATATGAACTCTTGCCGACCATTGTATGTTATGCCAATAGCTGCTATGAGGTATAATTGCATCGAGGAGATAGGATTAGTGTCTCACCGATATGCAATTCTGTTCGAATGACCTTTGACCGCCTAGGAATCTTGTGTGGCATATGTTCCACCAATCAGAAGAAGCTAAAGGGGCGAGCTAGTGACATTTTGACTGATTGACTATTCTTGCAAGGAGATCAACAGAATGTAAACGACATGGACTTACTCTGAGATCAAAAGTGATGAAGCAGCTTGGTGAACACTGGTGTGGAGATCTAACGAAAAAATTTGATGCTACTTCCAAGAGGAGGTCAACATGCAGAAAGATCTTGAGCAGGAAGAAGGCCAAAAGAAAGAAGAAGTCAGCAGTCTCAGGGACAGCTAGGATCTCTACTGGAAAAAGGGTAGATCGACATTAATGATAATGCTCCAAGGCATTCAAAGCAGCTCTGATGGAAGTTCGAGGGTGGGCACGGAGGTCAAAAGTTAATGTTGTCGTAAAAGATCTGAAGGCTTCTCCTGAGAGCGATCCTTCACCGACATGGACACGGGGATGCACATTGAATGCAACATTAACTTCATTCCAAAAAGATCTAAGGGCTGACCCTTCTGAAGCCAACTGATATTTTGTAAAACCCTATAGCAGGGGCTGACTTTCTTTTTGGTACGTTCTGTATATATGGCATTTTTACCTCTTTTAGTAGAGTACAAGTTTTAGAAAACATAGAGGGAGATTTTTTTCAGAAACCAGTAGCAGTAGAGAAATTTAAGAGTAGCAATAGAATAGGAGTTAGATTCGACAAAAGGCAGTGATGTATCTTTCAAGTTTTCTTAGTATAGATGGAAACAATCTGAAGACACTGGTTTTCTATACACTGGTGATTGTGCCAGACTTGTAAATGTTGCTTATCTATTTCATTAACAGTAGAAGCAACCAGATTAAAATCTACTTCATGTTGTGTTCTAGAATGGTATTTATCTTGGGTTAATCATATGATTTGAAAAGCTTTCAAGGAATGAAGTTTTATTTTATGTTCTTTTTAAATAGTGATTTGCAATCTGTTGTTGAAGTTAGCACTATGAATGAATGAAACTGTGTTAATCACAAGTTAATTTTGTTCTACAATTTTAGTTACCAATTCATTCAAAGGTAACAAGTCTGGTTAAGTTGGATGAATTATTATTCTCTTCAGTTCCAAAGCTTTGATCTATCTTTTTTCTGTTTCTTTAAAAACCCCAGTTAAAGTAGGTTTGAATTTATGTTTGATTTTAGAACAATCCAGAAGCTCAACACCAGCAAGCTCCTTGAACATTATAGTTCACATCAACCACTGAGTGAAATCAACACAGTCGAGAACCGATTACAAAAACCTTTGGAGTTAGATATCCATGTGTTATTCTTTCTCTTTCAGGAGAGCAGAATAGTACTATTTTGTTTACTGTTGTTGTGCTCATCTAAACCATCAACAGTATGTAGGCAGTCCTTGGGAAAAGGATGTCCCTGTGACCTCAAGTCCATAGGGGGAGGGTCTAGGGGGGATAACTCCAAGGGTGGGGGTCTCTCCTAATTGGTTTCACCTTTACTCCTTTGTAAGTTTTAGTTTGAGGCTAAAATGTGAACCGAATAGGTAGGAAATGAGTTAAGGAAATCTAATAACTTGTATTTAATGAAATATTTGTTCTGACTAGTAAATGAATAAAGTGATCTAAATAGTTATAATTGGTATTTGAATATATGTATAAGTTTGGAAAATTCCATCTCAAGTTGTTTCCATGTGACTTTATGTGTTGTGAAAATTGACTCCATCTTTAGAGGTCTCTATGTATTGTTGGAAAAACAAGGACAAACAACTAAGAGGGGGGGTGAATCAGTTGTCACAGTAACCAAAAATAAATAAAATTTTCTCACTTAACTTAATCTTTGATCTGATGAAAAAGCAATTAATCACAACAATAAGAACACCAGATTCACAGAGAACACCAAGATTTTTTTTTGTGGAAACCCTATTAGGGGAAAAACCACGATGGATATTAGTCCACAATTATACCTTGCTAGAAGTATAATGAAAAATGAAAAGGGGGATGCACATGCATTCAATCTCACTACCTAAATCTCAATACTCAATTACAAAAGGGCTTACTACCTAATAGAAAATGAATTAGATCCACAGAAATTTCAACTGATAGAATAGCTTCTACACAAGTCGAATTACAGTTCCAATTAAGCATAGACAAACTCTCTTCTCACTTCACTCTTATTCTTCACACCTGAATGATAAATCATTATGTGCACACTTCCACACGTTTTGACATTCATTTGCACATCCAATCTCTCTTATATATCTACTAAATGGATTTACATCAATAACCTAGTAGGCCAGAAGATACAAAATGTACTTTACAATATTTGCAATGTCGGTTCAATATTACAAATAAATCTTCAATGTGGATTAAACTTCGTCAACCAGGATAAAGATAAGACCAAAAATAATATCCTCGAGCATGCAAAACAATTTAATTTCAAACTCCAAAAATCCGCAACACATTACCACCAACATCTCGGCCAGGAACAAGGAAAAGCGAACATGCACAAGAAAAATCTTCAACCACAATCACTCTGATCAATATGGACAAGAAATAATGATGGAGAACATACTAGAAACATCCATGAGCACTAAGAAACAATAGAGAAACATTCACATCAAGTAAGATCATCATAATCATATGAAATTCAATCAGGAACACTGATAGAAACAACTGAAACACTGTCAGAATACAGATTTCCATAACATTCACAAATAATCATGTGCACCTCTAAAACTTCTAGTGGATGATCTAGAAACTCTCAGCAATAAATCCTCCAGTCCACAATAGTTGAACTTACACGTACTGAACAAAACACCTTCACGTCCTGACTAATTCACAAACTTCCTGAAACTTATTATTTTACAATTTTCTTAATATCCTGGACATATACAGCCTTCAACCACATAGTGCTAATAGTGTTGACATCAATGACAACCACATATTAGCAGCACAGCTACATTTCCCAACAATATCCCCCTTTGGCATTCATGGCAACACATGGTGTGAAAAATACCATCATCCCCAATCCACACTTCTTTTCTTTAGTCCACAGGGATTTTTCAACTTTACTCTTCTCCCCCTTTGACATCAATGGCAAAGGTAAACAGTACCTTTCCACATACATCCTCTGAAACCACATATTTGCACATTTGACTACTCCCCCTGAGTAGCAGCCATTCAAAACATCAATCCATATTAGGATATGGCAGTGATATACTCGAATTGATGCATGAAAATGCATCTTTTAGTTTTTATCAGGAGGGGTGATTACTCCAAGCAATCCTTTAAGATACTCAAAAGTATCCTTCGGTAATGGCTTGGTGAAGATATCTGCAAACTATTCTTTTGTGGGCACATACTCCAATCATACTTCTTTCTCATTCACCTTCTCCCTCAAGAAATAGAACATGATTAATATGTGCTTAGTCTTTGAGTGTAGTACCGGATTCTTTGATATGTTGATAGCAATAGAGTTGTCATAGTATATTGCCACTGGCTCATCATACTCAACACCAATGTCTCTAAGCATTTGTTTCATCCACATCACTTGTGTATAGTTATTTGTAGTAGCAATGTATTCGGCTTTAGTAGTAGACAAAGAATTAGAGTTCTACTTTTTTCTTAACCAAGACACCAACTTCTTCCCTAGGAAGAATGCAACACCAATGGTACTCTTTCTATCATCTACATCTTTGGCCCAATCAGCATTTGTATATGCATTTACGATAAGATTATCATCTTTTGGATACCATAACCCAAAATCAGTTGTTCCTTTAACACATCTAAAAATTATTTTAACTGTTGTCACATGAGACTCCTTTGGATCAGACTGCAATCTAGCAACTATACATACAACATTCATAATATCTGGCCTAGTCTGAGTCAGATATAGCAATCCTCCAATCATTGACCTATACCTTGTTTGATTTACTTTGGGAGAATCATCATTTTGAGTTAGCTTACATCCAATTATCATTGGAGTACCAACAGGTTTTGAATCCTCCATACCAAATTTCTTTAACAATTCTCTCACATACTTGGATTGTGATATGAAGATCCCATTGTCTAATTGAGTAACTTGTAATCCCAGAAAGAATTTAATTTCACCAATCATGCTCATCTCAAATTCATTCTTCATTTGATTAGAAAACTCCATACACAGATTATCATTTCCTCCAAAAATAATGTCATCAACAAATACTTCAATAATTAACTCTTTGTCATGATCTAATTTAAAGTACAGGTTTCTATCAGCAATACCTTTGTTGTATCCAAGCTTTAGCAAGTATTTGTCCAATCTGGCATACTAGGATCTGGGGGCTTGTTTCAATCCATACAAGGCCTTCTTTAACCAGAAGAACATATCTTCCTTGTTAGTCAGTAGAAATCCATCAGGTTGTTCTATGTAGACTTCTTCCTCTAATTCTCCATTCAGAAAGGTTGACTTAACGTCCATTTGATAGACCTTATAATTTTTTTGAGTAGCATAGGTAGGAAACAATCTTACCACTTATATTCTAGCAACTAGAGCAAGGATTTCTTCAAAATATATTCCTTCCATTTGTGAATATCCTTTACAAACTAACCTTGCTTTTTTTCTGACAACTTCACCTTGTTCATTTAGCTTATTCTTGAAGACCCATTTAGTGCCAATTACATTTTTGTCTTTAGGTCTAGGAACAAGCACCCATGTATTGTTCTTTTCTATCTGCATTAGATCCTCTTTCATAGCTTCCATCTAGTACTCATCATTGCAAGCTTCTTGGACATTTTTAGGTTCAATCTGAGAAATCAGACAATACTCTTCTACTATCTTTCTTCTAGTTTGTACACACTTGTTTTTATCTCCTATGATTTGATTCTCAGAATGATTTAATCTTACATACCTTGGAACATTTGGGCTCTGTCAAACATCAGGTTCTTCTCTTTCTTCAGCACTTGCACTTGTCTCTACTTCCTAACTGTTTTGAATTACTGGAATAGGTTGAGGTGGTTTTACCAGAACATATGGCATGATCTAAAGGTGATTTTGTGTCTAAGTACTTTTTCCCTTATTTGTATTATCTTCATCTGAATCATAGCCATTGCATCTGGATGTTTTACTAAAGTCCTCATCAACTCTGATGTTTGCACTCTCAACCATTTTCCTCAATATTTTGTTGAAACACCGGTATGCCTTGCTCTTGGTAGAGTATCCTAGGAAGATTCCTTCATCACTTCTTGCTTCAAATTTTCCTATATCATCATCTCTTTTGATGTAGCACTTCCAAAAACATTAAAGTATTTGATAGTAGGCTTATTTCCAAACCACAATTCATATGGAGTCTTACCAAAATCACAATTGACACTTACCCAGTTCAATGTGTATACGGCAGTGCTTATTGCTTCACTCTAGTAGATGTCTGGTGAATTCCCTTCCAGCATCATTGTTCTAGCAACATCCAAAATGGTTATGTTCTTTCTCTCTGCAATACCATTTTGTTGAGGGGTCCAAGGAGTAGATAGTTGTCTCCTAATTCTATTTTCTTCAAAAAAAGCATTAAACTCCCTAGAGGTAAACTCACCGCCTCTATCAAACCTTAGACATTTTATTTTCAAACCTTTTTCATTTTATACCATTGCTTTGAAATTTTTTAACTTTTTAAATGCTTCACATTTTTCTCTCAGAAAAGTAACCCATGCCATTCTAGAAAAATCATCAATGATCAGCATAGAGTACCTTTCACCATAAAGACTTTTCACTCGAGCAGGACCACATAAGTTTGTATGCACTAACTCCAGCAATCCACTTGTGTGATAGTGTTTGCTCCGGAATGAGTTTCTTGTCTACTTTCCCATTTGACACTCCTTGCATATTGTGTTAGCATGCTTCACTATCTTTAGATGATCCCTAATTGCTTGGGAGGAAATTATCTTGACAATATTATCAAAGTTTACATGACACGGTCTTCTATGCCACAGCTAGCTATCATCAACATGTGCAACCAAACAACTTTCATTAGTAGCAGTCAAATGAAAAATGTTACCTTTTGTCTGTCTGCCTGAGACAATTAGGTCTCTAGAACTTCCATATATCTTGCATCTTGCATCTATCTGACACTCAACAAATTGTGTTTCAAACCTTCGACATAGAGAATATCATTTGTGTTGTGATTGCCACTAAGACAGATAGACCCTCTGCCACGGATCTCATAGGCATTATTATCACCAAATCTCATAATATCACCATCATACTTTTCTATACTTACAAACTTGTCCTTATCACCAGTCATGTGATGTGAACATCCACTATCAATGACCCATTCATCCTTTTCTTCTATATGGGATGCAAGAGATTTTTCAACTATGGTAGATTTAGTGGCTTCCGGTTTATTCTCCTTAAGGGCAATGAACACCCATCCATCTCCATTTCCTTCAGGTTTGTTATAGAGTTTTTTGTACACATGACCCACTAAAACTAGGGACACTCTTTTTTCTTTGACCATTGTTGCCTTCTGGTCCTTTGATTGCCAAATTTGATCACTTTTGAGGGTCCTTGGATGTTCATCTTGCTTATACAAATGATCCCTCTAGGTTATTCCTTGAAAATATTAAGTCTTGGGCAGAATCTAAGTTTTTCCCAGTTTTCAAGAATTTCTGCTCTGGGCGGAATTTCCTGGTTTTCCCTAAAAGTCCAGCGAAGAAGCTTTAACACTACAATTCAAAAATTCTGGCACCTCACAGAATTCCGCATGGATTGGATTTTTTTGAAATTTTGTCACCTTGTTGGATTCCCGGATTGCATTCTAACTTGTCTTGTCGCTGGCATTAATGCTTGATGGTACAATTTCTGAAGCAAGTATTTTGTCAATTTTGAAGGATTTTTGTGTCACTGAGCTCTTATCATTTGTTGTGTGCTGCCTTGAAGATTCTGGCCTTGAGTGCTTAGTGATTTGGCAATTGGATTGGTCAATTTTTGGATTTGGTGATTGGGCTTCCTGCATCATCATCACAGTTGCTTGCTAGGGCATCAAAGTTTATTTCCAGTCGTTCTTGCAACTAGATTCACTTCGTCCATGGTATGTAGCTCTTGCCTTGCTTTTGAATGATGAATGTATGTGATGCTTTGACATTTTGAGTGCATTTGGAGCTTGAATTTCGTAGGTTTGGCATTGAGTTTTCTAGAACTAGAGTTTATTTTGTTATTCTCGCAGATTCTTAGAACCCAGTTAAGATTCCCCTAGTTGAATGATTGGTTTATGGTGCCAAGCTTTCTTAAATCGCTCCTTCAAACTTGACCCTGTGTGTAGTGTTACTTTGATTTAGGGTTTTAAGAGTTTGCTTGATTGAAGATGATTCTCTGAGTGAGTTCGTGAGCTTATCTCCAATCTCATTAGCTAATAAATTACTTAGGTATGTTCCAAACGATCTATCTTGGGCTTAGCCAGACAAATGAGCTCAATTCAAGCTTAATTTGAGCTCATCCATGTGTTCATGGCAGAGATTTTAGAATATAAAACCTAGGGAATCACAGATCCAATTTAGGGCATCGCCAATTCTCACCAATTTACATCTGAGAGGGTTAAAAACCTAAACTTGACTAGTAAGAGACTTAAAAAAAATTGAATTCGAGCCTGGGATCTTAAATTCATGAACATTCAATTTGTTAGGGTGAAATTGCAAGAAATGACTGATTTTGATATTTCGAGGTCTTCGCAAAATTTTTGCAACCTCAGAAGTTCCTGATTTTCCTTTGCCCTCTCATTTTCTTGGATGTGTTCAAAAGGCTCGAAGTTTTGAGTTCCTCACGGATTTCCCTCCCTGATAGATTTTCCCGAAATGTTCCACCATATGAAGAATTTGATAAGTGAATGAATTTAATGTTATGAATTTGACACCTCATTGTTGATATGGAATATTCAAAGGATTTTATATGCTTTTCTTTCATGTTGTGATGATTGAATTGATGATATTGGTGCTTAACTCTTGAAGTTCACTTGGCATGGAATTTCCCAGAATTCCTCTCTGGCTCATTTTCCCCGGATGGCTCAAAATTTCAAACTTATGAATGATTGTGCTTTATGAATGATTTAAAGGATTTGATCATGATTTTAAGTTGATTTAGTGATGAATATGTTGTTTATGATTGGATAACCTTGGTTCTAATATTATATAGGGGATTTAATGTGGTCTTTTGATGGATGCAAGATGAATCAAGTAAGACAATGGCCGAGAAGACAAAGGGTAAGTAGACAAATCCAAGTACTGAGGGGTCTTCTATCTCTGAGGAAGAGAGAATCAAGATGGACATAAAGAGAAAGGTTCCTAAAACTAAGCTAACCTTTATTTGGCCTAAAGCTGGTGATACTAATGTAGGCAGGTGGGAATGAATTCAAGGCTAGAATGGCACAGAAGCACCCCCCATTATTGGCCAAAAGATTAGTGGAATCAGGGTTGGCCCATGTAGCTATTTTTCCTCCCACAGTCCAGTGTTACGAGTTGGTGCTAGAATGTGCCAGACATTATGATAGAGGCACATAGAGGGTGATCCTTCCCCAAGGTAGAATCATGGCTAATTTCTCCCCTACTTCAGTGGCTCGAACATTTGACATGCCTGATACGTCTCATGTGGTGTCCTTTGATTTGAACATGGCCAAGAAGTATTATGAGGATGAGACTATCAAATCATAGCAAGTTATCAATCCCTAGCTAGAGAAGCCCAAACCCCACATCTCTAAACTGCCAAAACAACTGTACACGGCCAAATTCAAGCCAAAGTATGATGCAATTACACTCCTCAGAAGAGTAATGGGCTTGAAAAGTGCAAGAGTATTTGAAAATTGAATGTTCTTCATTATAGTGAGGATGGAGGAAAATTTTGACTATCACTGGGCAGGCATCATAAGTTCCATGATACATGATCAATTGTGCAATGTGTTGCAGACAAAGAGCTTTACTATGACATCTTACCTAGTTTATACACTTGCAAGGTTTCATCAATACAAAGGATTGAGTACCAGAGGTGTCTTTGGGCAGGATGTATTATATGAAGTGTATCCTTAGCTACACTTAGGTAGTTCAAGCTATATGAGGGTGAATGATGCATTCACCATGTACATCACCAAGTTTCCACAAGGAGCATAACATGTCTGGATTTCAGACCAGGCAATGAAATTGATTAAAAATTTTAGGGCTTGATTGATATAGTTCCCAACTTTCTCTTACATCTAGATAGATGGATGTCGAAGAGCCCCATATAGGCTTCCTAGGTACCCCATGGACCACATAATACTCTTGGAAGTCGCAAGGTAGATATGTGACTTTGATGCCATAATCAAGAAGGATAAGCACAAAACAGGGTTTGGAAATGACTTTCCTCTCAAGCTAGGTAGCAATGGAACTTGCCCCCCCATAAATACAACACATTTTTTTGAGGAGATGAGAACTTTAGGCATATCTTTCCACTCCAAAATGCCTAGGTTTGATAGAACCAGTGAAGCCCAAAAGAGAGCCAGTAAAGAGTACAGTCATGAGGATGATATAGAAGACTACTGGGCCAATTGTAAAGATGAGTTTGACGTCCGAAGGAAGAAATTCTCTAGGCTACCGGTCAATTTGGTTAGATTATACAATGTTAAAGTAATCCCAGAATAGATAGATGATGATGGAAATGTGATCCAAAGCCATGACTATGAAGCTATAAATGATAAATCAGTAGATGAGATAGATTGGCTAGAGGAAGAAAAGATAGAACTGGAACAAATTATGAACCCTGTAAGTAAATACACCAATTTATGGCTCAAGCACAAAATATGGGAGTTGGAGAGTGAAGGTGTGCAATGCACCTATGACTTAATAGGGGACTTGGAATCTCATTCCACCTCTGAGGAATCAATGGAGCAAGATCCTAAAGGTAAAGGTAAGGTAGATTCTCCCTTCAAAATCAAGGTCAAGGGTACTCAAGTCGGAGGGAAGCATAGGAAAGCAATTTCCAAGAAGAGGATGAATACTTCAAAGTAAAAGAATTTTGTAGAGGAATAACCTGATGAAGAAGATGGTGCTCTTGTGCCCAAGAGAAGAAAAGTAACTGGGACTTCAAAGAAGAAAGATGAGTCTTCTAAGGAGAAAGGGGAAACTGAACCACTGGTGGTGAATATGGATAGTTCAAGAGAGAAAACATAGGTATATACAAGGAGATCAAGGACTCCCTCTCCCAAAGATAGCGTTCTAAAAGAAGATACTACCATAATTGCTCCTGCTATAGAGCAACATACAGATGCACCTAATGAACCCAAAGATGCAGAGATTGATCACCACTAGGATGAGGATGTGGAGGAATTCAAGGAATGTGAGCTCCACAGTGCTGAAATTGAGATGGAGAGAGTTCTATAGTCTCCTTTAGTGACTTATGAGCACTCACCTACTAGCAATGAAGGAGATAAATCTCCAAAGAAAGAAGAAGAACATGATGGAGAAAAGGGTAGGAATCCTAAGGAGGAGAAAGAAGATAAAGGAAAAGAGGATGAAGTTGAAAAAATTCCTGATGAGCAGAACTTGAATGTGGATTCCTCCAAAGGTCAACAAGACAAAGATGAGAAATGATTAGATTCCACTGCCCATGACTGGCTTGACAAAGAATTGAAGAGTAAACAGATTGTCATATATGACACTCCTCCAAATTGGGAGGACTTATTGGCCAAAATTAGGAAAGGGAAAGCAAAGAAGAAAGCTAGGGTTATCTCCAAGATTGAGAGAGATGAAGCAAACAACAGGGTGATCCACATTACCACCCCTGCATCAGACAAGAATAAGGATGAGGTGACTGGCAGAGATTACACTGTGCAGACTATCAATTTGGGACCCACCTCCATCATGTAAGAAGTAGAAGAATTTGAAGGCTCTAGTGCTACAATTTTGAGCAGATTGAAGAAAGAAGTGCAAGCCAAGCAAGATTGCAAGAAGGAGAATGATAAACTCAAGAGGTATCTGTAGGATTTGATGAAACCCATGCAATCTATTAGCCAAATCGGCTCCTCATTATCTACAGCAAGTTTTCTACCGAAGAAGACAATAACTGAGTTGGAGAAGATGAAGACCACTACACATGCCACACTAAACTAGTTGCAGGGAGTGGAAGCCAAAGGAGATAATGCCATTAAAGATATCCTATCAATTGGTGGTGATGCCATCAGGACAATAGAGTGGTTGAAGAATGTACTAGCTCAAGATAAGGAGGACGTTGACCTTTTACTACAGAAGTCCAAAACCATTATGGAATACACTAAGGAGAAATTAATAAGTGATGGAATTCTCCCTTCTTCAAAAGTTGAAGAACCCTGGGAATGGCATGAAGCCTTGAAAATAAAGAAAAGGGTCTTGAAGAAGGTGCACAAGCAAGGGAAGCAAATAGAGAACACCTTGACAGATATTTAGATAGATGGTTAGATAGTCGAACAGTTAGAGCAATCAAGCAAGAGCTAGGAGTTAGTTTTATTTCAAGCAAGTGTTGTAACAGAAAACTAGAATTGATGCTACATTGGATGATCTAATGCAAGTAAAGACATCGTGATTTGGTGTCATTCTTGTATTATTTTAATCTTGCATGGTTCCTGTTGTTTTATCTTTTGAAATTTCTTTGAAAAGTAGTTGGTTCATTTCAGATTTAGAGTTAGAATTGATTCAATGTTGTTTATGGTTTTATGCTTGAGGTGTTTGTAGCAATCTCAGGTCCATACTTTTAGCAATTTTAGCCACCACCTCCACCTATGGCCTTCCCTGCAAACAATCCATCTCTGCTAGTCTTCAATGCTTACAATGTTATGCCAAAGAATCTTGAACTGCTCTAAGTTTCATGTAAATGACCCTAACAGAACTAAAGAGGAACACATCAGGATTTTTTAGACTTGTATGAGGGATAGAGGGATTGTCCATGAGGATGTTATATGCAAAAAATTTCCTTATTCCCTAGGGGAGGATGCTTTTTACTGGTAAAACCATTTTCCTACTGGGTCAATTCACAATTGGACAAAGTTAGAAACTTCCTTTCTGCAGAAATTTAAGATCCCCATCAGTGCTAATGAGTTGTACTTGCAGTTCACTAAAGAAAAGAGAGAAGTTAATGACCCCATAAGAGCTTTCAATAATAGATTTCATTTTGCATACACTAGGTTACAGGCTCCTTATTTTGATGACACAACTACTTTAGAGGTGTATTATGAGGCCCTAGACAGTCTTACAGCCACCTTCCGTAAGTGGAGACCTAATCCCCCAAACAACTTTCTTAATGAATATACAGAGGTTGTTAAGGTCGGTACAAATTTGAAGCAACACTTGTCTAGACCTTTGTCATCATTCGGGCCAACTGGGCACCCAAACCAAATTCAAGCCATTAATCAGGCCCTTACCAATCACACACCTATCAAGAATTCATTGCCACAGCTACCCTTGGTCCCACATCCTGGTCCTCCAATTATTCAAGCTTCACTTGTGGAAAACTTTCCTCAACAAAGTGAAAATCAGCCCCTTTATCAACAACAGCAAGCTAGCTTCCCTACATACTTGTAGAATTTGAAGTGTTGAATCAATACGTAGGGTCTGGTGCAGTGTTAGGCTTTCCTTAGAATAATCATAATCAGCCTCCTTACAGTAATCTAGACAAGGAGAGAATTGATGAACTTGTTGAACAAATAAAGAAGCCAAATATGGATGTTACTTATCTAAGAAATTAGAATAGCCAACTCCAAGAGGCACAGAGGAACATGCAGTCAAATTACCATAGAGAGAATAGGGAACCTCAGCAAGGACAAAATTTTGATTGAGCACAACACTTTGACCGAGGTCAGAATTTCAAAAGAGGACAATCTCTCGGTCAACACTTTGATAAAGGTTAGACTAGTGGAAAAGGTTTTGATAGATGACAAACTTAGAGACATAACAAAACTTGGAATACCAAACCAAACAATGGAGGTGTTCCTACTCCATTAGATCAGCCAGCTAATCAGGAAAAGTCCTCTAGTGGCGTGTTCTTGGCAGAGGAAGCTTTATTCGGCTGGTGTAGACTTCATAAGACTAGCCAACATTCTGAGTTGGATTGTCCAGAATTCTAGACTACAGCCTCTATCTTCTAGTATGAGGTAGAGAACAATACTAGCAATCAAGAATTAGTGTCTTCCACTCCATATGACTCACCTATTCTTGTGTTGAACCATGCCCCTTTCCCACGAAGTGAGGAGAATACACCCGAAGAAGAATCAAGCACGCACGAAGAGGAGATAGATCAAGTTTGCAATGGAGATGAGGTTGCATAGCTATTCAATGAGGAGGCTGAAAATGACAATGGCCCCTTGGATGGAGAGGAGAATGGAGTTGAGGAAGTGCAAGAATTTCATCAGCCTACTAGAAAGTATGATCTGAGGAACAGACCCAACAGGGGTCAACAAGTTGGAGGTCCCTTCACTACTTCCATTCCTCCTAACAAATTCACTATACCCCCTGATCCCAATGCCAGCAATAATCCATTGTATCTGCATGTGTCTAAGCAATACTTTTCCAAAGATGGATCTGGACAAGTTGAATCTTCAAAAGGAAGGACTGCTGATGATAGCAAAGACAAAGCAGTAGATTATCTCAAAGAGACCCTTGTTGACATGACTGTAGAACAACTAAGTGCATATGTAGCAGAAGATCTCAAGAAAGTAAAGGTAAATCTCTCTGCCTTTGAATTATTGAGACTACCAGCCATTAGAAATGTAGTATTAGGAGCCTATAATGTCAATATAGTTTCTCAAGATAAGGAAATTTGTGCAACCATTGGTAAAACACGTAGTTTTCAAATTCCTAAAGAGCATAATCAAATCCCATCATAGTCTACAGATAAAAAAAAAGAATGGATAAGAATCAAGTGGCACAAGTTGATATTAAATTGACTCTCTTCCAAGGGAAAACAGAGACTCCTCCTTTCTTGATTTTTTTTCATCTTTTTGCAAAGAATTTGCATAATTTTTTGCTAGATTTTGGTGCTTCCAAAAATTTGAAGCCTTATGTTGTCTGTAGAGCCTTAGGAATTACACATGTTGTATCCCAGAAGAAGATTACTTAGTTGGATAGAACAGAAGTAAATGTAGTGGGGGAGTTGAATCTTTTTCACATGCAAATAGCTTTTGATCCTAGAATCTAGCAAATTATCAATATTCAGGTGGCAAACATCCCTAATACCTATGGCCTAATCCTGGGTAGAGAATTAACCAAAGCTCTAAATGGACATGTATCTAATGATCAGTCCCATATGTGGCCTCCCTGGAAAGGAATTCTAAATCAAATCACGATTGAAAGGGAGCAGAGAATGAAGTATGTTATTACAGAATATCAGAATACTTCCAATGAGATACTGGTGCCTGAAGTAGGCATAGGAAATTATGTGCTAGTAGTGTTTGTTGAGGAGTCAGATGTGGAGGAAATCCTCATGTTCTACACTATCCTTGTTGATTTCACAACAAAATCTAGTTGTACAGGAGTTTTAGTTGAGTCAGTTGAACAAGAGGAATATCCTAAGGATGGACAATTGAGTTTGTTGGATAGTTTCCAACAATTTACCCAGAACTATATAGAAGACTAGGTCCACCTAGGCAGAGGAATGAACTTTCAAGAGTTACTTCTTCCAAATTGGTGTAGAGTCCACAATGCTAGCCATTTAGAGCTTGAATGTTGTCTATGTCAAACAGCAGTAGAGAAAATACAGAAATGTATCAACCCCACTCCTTCTATCAGAATGGAAGTCCAAGTGAACCAAGATGATCCAAAAGGGAAAATCCTAATGATATATGAGGAACCTTCCTAGACAAACAGTGCAAAAAATAAGACAAGGAGATCCCAAGTAGCTGGGTGTTAGACATTGAGGCTTGATGGCTCCAAATCCAAACAGGGTGCTAAAGTAGGTTTTGAATTGATCAGTCCAAGAGGTAAAACCTTCTTTGCTACTCATAAATTTCAATTTCATTGTACTAACAATGTGGTTGAGTATGAATCCCTTATTCATGGACTACTTATGGCATTGAGAAAGAAGGTCAAGATCTTGCAAGTATTTGAAGATTTTGAGTTGGTGGTTAAACAAGTTTCAAAGAAATATGCATGTCATGATAGGCGAATGACCAACTACAGACATAGAGTGTGGGATCTCATTGAAGGATTTGACACATTCAATATACAATTGATACCTCGCAGCAAAAATCAAACTATGGATTCCTTAGCTCAAGAAACAAGTACATTGCAACCCCTATCACTTTCTGGATTGAAGAAATTTACTGTGGAGCTCACACCAATGCCTTCAGTACCTAATAATGTGACCAATTTTCAAGTGTTTGAAGATGACAAGCACATACTAGATTTCATTACTAGCTCAGGTGTGTTTACTTCCCAGGTCGATGAAATGGAGCCTCAAGAAGCAGAAATTGACCTGGAAGGAGTTATAAATCTGAAAACCAATACTATTCTGAGAGGAATGGTAAAATTGCAGAGAATTTTCAATCTTGATAGGATTAAAGATCAAGAATAAGAGGTCAAGAAGGAGTCCATTAGCAGTCAATGTGATACCTACAATATGGGAACTCCAAAAGATATTAAGAATGTGTTTATTGGCAAGCTTTGCACTCCAGAAGAGAGAACAGGTATAATAGATGCATTGCACAAGTACCAGGACATCAAAGCTTGGAGCTATGAAGACTTGAAGACCTATGATACCTCCCTCAGAACACAAACCATACCCCTGAAGCTAGGAGAAAAGTCTTTCAAACAGAGCTAAAGACCCATCAATGCCCTACTACAACCCATAATTTAGGAGGTGCAGAAGCTGTTATCTGCCTGAATCATATTCCCAATCAGGCATTCAACCTACATGGAGAATCTGGTACCTGTAAGAAAGAAGAATGGGGAGATTTGATTGTGTGTTGATTTCAAAAACTTGAACAGAGCATCAGAAAAAGATAATTATCCAATTCCTTCATTGGATGAAGTTCTTCAGATAGTCAATGGATAGCAAATGATGTCCTTTCTAGATGGTTATTCTGGATATAACCAGGCAATAGCACAATATGAAGATAGGAACAAACTACTTTTTCTACCAAATGGGGCACATTCGTCTACCAGAGAATGCCTTTCGGGCTGATAAATGTTGGAGCTACTTTCCAGAGGGCAATGGATATAGCCTTCAAAGACATAATAGGAAAATGCATTATAATTTACATGGATGATCTAACAGTTTTTTCAAAGAGTCGAGGCGATCACATTGTAGACTTGTGTAAGGTGTTCCAGAGATGTAGGGAGTTTGGCATATCTCTTAACCCAAAGAAGTGCATATTTGGAGTCACAGAAGGAAAATTGTTAGGACATATCTCTAAAAGAGGCATTGCTATTGATCCTAAACGTGTGGAGGCCATACTAAAGATACCACCACCAGCCAGCAAGAAAGAAATAAAATCATTCTTTGGCAAGATAAACTTTGTCAGGAAATTCATTACTAGATTTACTGAAATAGTTAATCCAATGAATGCAAGGCTTAAACAGGAAGCAAAGGTTGAGTGGAGTGCAGAAGTGAAAGAGGCATTTGCAGAAATTAAAAGAGACATAGTTGAAGCCCCTATCTTAGTAAGTCCTAATTATGCTAAGCCTTTTTACATTTATTCATTTGCTTCAGATCATTCCTATGCTAGTATGTTGACCCAGAATTCAAACCAAGGAAATGAACATCCCATCACATTTATGAGTGCTCCTCTCAAGGATGCAGAGTTGCACTATCCCAATGTTGAGAAGCAGGCCTATGCCTTAGTCAGGGTTGTAAAGAAATTCGGACACTACATTATGAGGAATAGGGTATTCATGATCATTCCAGATCTTGTCAATAAACTATTGTTCATGCAAAATGAGTTGGGAGAATGCCTAGCAAAGTGGGTAACCATGCTTCAAGAGTACGATATTGAGATTCAGCCCATGAAACTAGTGAGAGGACAAGGACTTACTATAACAATGGAAGAAATGGGTCCTAACCTAGCTACCCAACACTACAATCTTGAAGATGTTTCCCCAGGGGACTGGTATGATGACATTATTTATTATCTACTAAACTAGTGATGTCCAAATCACCTTAAAGTTGTACAAAGGAGAGCACTACACTTGAAAAGTGACTGTTTCATGTTGAAGGGAGTTGTTTTATACAAAAAGAATCGTGAAGGTGTCTATTTAAGGTGCTTGGGAAATTACAAAGTTGAGACAATAATGGCAGGATTCCACGAGAGATATGGCAAAGGCCATGGATCAGCGACATCTACTACGAATCAAATTCTGAGAGCTGGCTATTATTGGCCAACACTATTCAAGGATGCACATAGTCATGTTAGAACCTCCCATGTGTGTCAGACCGTGGCCAATCGAGAAAAGTATGCATCTCTTCCACTCCAACGAGTCATAGAGGTAAAACCATTTTCATAGTGGGGACTGGATTTCATAGGTCCAATCAACCCACCTTCCTCTACAAGCCAAAGGTACATTCTTACTGTTACTGATTATTTCACTAGGTGGACTGAAGCTTTAGCGTGCAAACAGTGTACTTCAGAGATAGTGATCAATTTCCTTGAGTCTGGTATCATTAATCATTTTGACTATCCTTTTGGTTTGGTTTGTGACAATGGCCCCACATTTGCATCATTAAAATTTTCTAACTCATCCTTCAACAATGGAATTGTCATTAAATTTGCATCCAGTTATTACCCTCAAGGCAACAGTCTTGTTGAGTCCTCCAATAAGAACCTATTAATGGTCATTTGTAAGCTGTTAGAAAGGAATCCTAAGGCCTGACATACCCAGCTTTGATTTTCTCTTTGGGAAGATCATACAAGACATAAGGCTTCCATAGGGACATCCCCTTACCACCTATTTTATGGTTTGGAACTTGTATTTCCCATCTAGTTGAAAATCCCCACCCTGCAATTCATTAATGAATATTATGATGATGAAGATAAGCGAGAAGCCCAACTTGTTGAATTGTTACACCTTGAGGAATGAAGCTCTAGAAAACTTGGCCAAACACCAGGATGGTGTTAAATGATGGTTTGATAGAAGAGCCAAGGTAAAAGCTTTTAGGATCTCTGACTTTGTTCTTTATTGGGATAAAGCCCACTACAAAAAAGGGGAGCATGGTAAATTTGAAAAACTTTGGCTCGACCCTCATCAGATCTCAAAGATTCTCAGAGATAATACCTTTCGCCTAAATACTCTCACTAGAGAGGACATCCCACTCCCTGTCAATGGGCAATACTTAAAGCATTATTTCCAGTCCTAAGTTGTTCACAGCTCTTTCTTTGTAAATATTTAGCTTGGGTCTCTTTTTTGTTATGTTTTTTTTTTGTTAGAGTAGGTTTCCTTTCTGCTTTCTTTTTTTCTGCTTTTGGTTAGTTTAGGTTTTCCTTGGTTAGAGTAGGTTGTTTCTATTTTTCTCTTGCTTTTGGTTTTTTGCTTTCTTTGTGGTTTGTTGCACCTGTCTGGCAATTGTGATGTTATCTGGGTTTGTTCTTAATATTTTCTTTACAAACTTCAGTCATCCTTTCGGAGTCACTTGGTGAAAATCCTTCATTCACTATCACATGTACTTAGTGTTGTTTGAGTAGAAGAGTCATGGGACTGGGTTAAATCTGGAATGTATTCGGGTCTTACATTTTTACACAGATTTAAAAACTATATATGAAGTTTCTTATGGTCCTTATGAAGTCTAGACACGTGAAAATCCTTATGTTCTGCTTCAGTGCCACTGTGGTTCTTAGACCTGAGTGTAAGCTTCATTGCTGCAAGGTGAAAGGGAAAGTTTAAAAGAATATCGAAAAAAAGAGGGAAGAGAAGAAAAGGAATTATTAGAAAATCAAAAGAAAATTCAACTCATCAAGAGTATCCTAGTATCTCTACAGGGAATATGGACGCCCAACTGGCAGTAGAACTATACTAGGGGGTTCCACAGTGATAACCTCATTGGGGCTATGGACGCCTGACTGGAAGCGAGGCTCTATCCAAGATGTTTTTGGAGTTAGAATTTCTACGTAGCCTAGTCAGACCCAGTATGGTCCTTGTTGCAACTAAAGAAAGGGAATAATTACATGTGCAAACACTTTGACCCTAGTACAGGAAAGGTTTGTTTGCCTGTGAATTTTGAAGCTAAATTAAAGAGGTGACCTAATGTAAGGATTAGAACCAAATATTATGGGTTCTTGATTCCATTTTTTCATCGAAATATTCTGGAACATTTCCCCAGCATGAGTCACCATTTTTTGTGCAGTTTTTTGCACACACGCCCCACTGAAAGTGGGGACCCTCTTTTTACTTTGACCTTTGTTGCCTTCTGGTCCTTTGATTGCAAAATTTGATCAATTTTGAGGGTCCTTGGATGTTCATCTTTCTTGTACAAATGATCCCTCTGGGTTATTCCTTGAAAATCTTAAGTCTTGGGTAGAATCCAGCTTTTTCCTAGTTTTTGGGAATTTTTGCTTTGGGTTGAATTTCCTGGTTTCCCCTAAAAGTCTGGTGAAGAAGCTTTAATGTTGCAGTTCAGAAATTTTGAAACCTCACAAAATTCCACATGGATTCAATTTTTTTGAAATTTCATCACCTTGTCAGATTCCCATATTGCATTCTAACGTATCTTGTCGTTGGCATTAATGACTGATGGTACAATTTTTCTGACAAGTATTTAGTCGATTTTGAATTATTTTTCTGTCATTGAGCTCTTATCATTTGTTGTGTGCTGCCTTGAAGGTTCTAGCCTTGAGTGCTCAATGATTTGGCAATTGGATTGGTCGATTTCTGGATTTGGCAATTGGATTTCCCGCATCGTCATCAGAGTTGCTTGCTAGGGCATCAAAGTTTATTTACAGTCATTCTTGCAACTAGATTCACTTCATCCATGGTATGTAGTTGTTGCCTTCCTTTTGAATGATGAATGTATGTGATGCTTTGACATTTTGAGTGCATTTAGAGCTTGAATTTTGTAGGTTTGGCATTGAGTTTTCCAGAACTAGGGTTTACTTTATTATTCTCGCAGATTCTTGGAACCCAGTTAAGATTCCCCTAGTTTAATGATTGGTTTATGGCACAAATCTTTCTTAAATTGCTCCTTCAAACTCGACCCTATGTGTAGTGTTACTTTGATTTAGGGTTTTAAGAGTTTGCTTGATTGAAGACGATTCCCTAAGTGAGTTTGTGAGCCTATCTCTGATCTCATTAGCTAATAACTCACTTAGGCATGTTCCAAATGATCTATCTTGAGCTTAGCCATAAAATGAGCTCAATTCAAGCTTAATCTGAGCTCATCCCTGCGTTCATCGTAGATATTTTAGAATATCAAACCTAGGGCATCATAGATCAAACTTAGGGCATCGCCAATTATCACCAATTTACATCTGACAGGGTTAAAAACCTAAATTTGACCAGTAAGAGACTTAAAAAAAAATTCAATTCGAGCCTGGGATCCTAAATTCATGAACATTCAATTCGTTAGGGTGAAATTGCAAGAAATGACTGATTCCAGGATTTTGAGGTCTTCGCGAAATTTTCACACCCTCAAAATTTCTTGATTTTCCTTCGCCCTCTCATTTTCCTGGATGTGTGCAAAAGGCTCAGAGTTTCAAGGTCCTCATGCATTTCCCTCCACGGCAAATTTTCTCAAAAAATTCCACAGTATGAAGAATTTGATAAGTGAATGAATTTAATGTTATGAATTTGACACCTCATTGTTGATATGGAATATTCAAAGGATGTTATATGCTTTTCTTTCACGTTGTGATGATTGAATTGATGATATTGGTGCTTAACTGTTGAAGTCCTCCTAGCATGGAATTTCCTGGAACTCCTCTCTAGCCCATTTTCCTCAGATGGCTAAAAATCCTGAACTTCTGAATGATTGCACTTTATGATTGTTTTAAAGGATTCGATCATGATTTTAAGTTGATTTAGTGATCAATATGATTTTTATGATTGACTAACCTTGGTTCTAATATTATACAGGGGATTTATTGTGGTCTTTTGATGGATGTAGACTGAATCAAGTAAGACAGTGGTCAGGAAGACAAGGGTAAGCAAAAAGATCCAAGTGTTGAGGGGTCTTCTATCTCTGGCGTAGAGAGAATAAAGATGGACATTAAGAGCAACGTTCCTGAAACTAAGCTAACCTCTATTTGGTGTGAAGTTGGTGATACTAATGTAGGCAGGTGGGAATATGAATAATTCAAGGCTAGAATGGCACAGAAGGACCCCCCATTATTGGCTAGAAGATTAGTGGAATCAGGGTTGACCCATGTAGCTAGTTTTCCTCCCACAATCCAGCATTACAAGTTGGTGCTAGAATGTGCCAGACATTATGATAGAGGCGCGCAGAGGGTGATAGGTCCCCAAGGCAGAATCATGGCTAATTTCTCCCCTACTTTAGTGGATCAAACCTTTGACATGCCTGATAGGTCCCATGTGGTGGCCTTTGATTTGGACATGGCTAAGAAGTATTATGAGGATGAGACTATCAAATCAAAGCAGGTGTTCAATCCCTAGCTGGAGAAGCCCAAACCCCATGTGTATAAAATTTCCAAAACAACTGTACATGGCCAAATTCAAGCCAGAGTATTATGATGCAATTACACTCCTCAACAAGGTAATGGGATTGAAAAGTACAAGAGTATTTGAAAATTGGATGTTCTTCATTATAATGAGGATGGAGGAAAATGTTGACTATCACTGGGCAGGCATCATAAGTGCCATGATACATGATCAAATGTGCAATGTGTTGCAAACAAAGAACTTTACTATGACCTCTTACCTAGTTTATGCACTTGCAAGGTTTCATCCATACAAAGGATTAAGTACCAGAGGTTTCTTTAGGCGAGATGTGATATATGAAGTGTATCCTCAATTGTACTTAGGTAGTTCAAACTATAGGAGGGTGAATGATGCATTCACCATGTACATCACCAGGTTGCTACAAGGAGTAGAACATGTCCGGATTTCAGACCAGGCAAAGGAATTGATTAAAAAAATTAGGGCTTTATTCGTACAATTCCCAACTTTCTCTTACATCCGGATAGATGGATGCAAAAGAGCCCCATATAGGCTTCCTAGGTACCCCACAGACCACATCATACTCCTAGAAGTCACAAGGAAGATATGTGACTTTGATGCCATAGTCAAGAAGGATAAGGACAAAATGGGGTTTGGAAATGACTTTCCTCTCAGGGTAGGTAGCAATGAAGCTCACCCCTCCATAAATACAACACATTTTTCTGAGGAGATGACCACTCTCAGCCTATCTTTCCACTCCAAAATCCCTACATTTGATAGAACCAGTGAAGCCCAAAAGAGAGCTAGTGGAGAGTATAGTCACAAGGATGATATACAAGACTACTGGGCCAACTGTAAAGATGAGTTTGAGGTCTAAAGGAAGAAATTCTCTGGGCTTCTAGTCAATTTGGTTAGATTATACAATGTTAAAGTCATCCTAGACCAGATAGATGATGATGGAGACGTGCTCCAAATCCCTAACTATGAAGCCATAAATGATAAATCAATAGGTGAGATAGATTGGCTAGAGGAAGAAAAGACCAAACTAGAACAAATTATGAACCCTGTAATTAAATACACCAAGTTATGGCTCAAGCACAAAATATGGGAGCTAGAGAGTGAAGGTGTGCAATGCAGCTATGACTTAATGGGGGACTTGGAATCTCATTCCACCTCTAAGGAATCAATGGAGCAGGATCCTAAAGGTAAAGGTAAGGTTGATTCTCCCTTCAAAATCAAGGTCAAGGGTACTCAAGTAGAAGGAGGGAAGTAAAGGAAACCAATTTCCAAGAAGAGGATGAATACTTCAAAGGAAAAGAGGTCTACAGAGGAAGAAACTGATGCAAAAGATAGTGCTCATATGCCCAAGAGAAGAAAAGTAACCAATACTTCAAAGAAGAAAGATGAGTCTTCTAAGGAGAAAGGGGAAACTAACCCACCGGTGGTGAATGTGGAGAGTTCAGGAGAGAAAACATAGGTATATACAAGGAGATCAAGGACTCCCCCTCCCAAAGATAGTGTGCCAAAAGAAGATACTCCCATAATTGTTCCTATTGCAGAGCAACATAGAGATGCACCTAATGAACCCAAAGATGCAAAGACTGATGACCACTAGGATGAGGATGTGGAGGAATTCAAGGAAGGTGAGCTCCACAGTGTTGAAATTGAAATGGGGAGAGTTGACTTATGAGGACTCACCTAATGGTGATGAGGGAGATAAATCTCTAGAGAAATAAGAAGAACATAATGGAGAAAAGGGTAGGAATCTTGAGGAGGAGAAATAAGATAAAGGAAAAGAGGATGAAGTTTGAAAAATTCCTCATGAGCAGAACTTGAATGTGGATTCCTCCAAAGGTCAACAAGACAAAGATGAGCAACGATTAGATTCCACTACCCATGATTGGCTTGACAGAGAATTGAAGAGTAAGCAGATTGTGGTAGATGACACTCCTCCAAATTGGGAAAGGGAAAGCAAAGAAGAAAGCTAGGGTTATCTCCAAGATTGAGAGAGATGAAGCAAAAAATAGGGTGATCCACATTGCCACCCCTACATCAAACAAGAATAAGGATGAGGTGACTGGCAGAGATTACAGTGTGCATACTCTCAATTTGGGACCCACCTCCATGATGTAAGAAGTAGAAGAATTTGAGAGCTCTAGTGCTGCAATTTTGAGTAGATTGAAGAAAGAAGTGTAAGCCAAGCAATATTTTAAGAAGGAGAATGATAAACTCAAGAGGTATCTGGAGGATTTGATGAAACCCTTGCAATCTATCAGCCAAATCAGCTCCTCATCATCTATAGCAAGTTTTCTACCAAAGGAGACAATAACTAAGTTGGAGAAGATGAAGACCACTACACATGCCACACTGAACTGGTTGTAGGGAGTGGAAGCCAATGGAGATAATGCCATTAAAGATATCCTATCAATTGGTGGCGATGCCATCAAGACAATATAGTGGTTGAAGAATGTACTAGCTCAAGATAAGGAGGACGTTGACCTTTTACTACAGAAGACCAAAACCATTATGGAATACACTAAGGAGAAATTAATAAGTGATGGAATCCTCCCTTCTTCCAAAGTTGAAGAACCCTGGGAATGCCATGAAGCCTTGAAAATCAGGAAAAGGGTCTTGAAGAAGGTGCACAAGCAAGGGAAGCAAATACAAAACACCTTGACAAAGATTTAAAATAAATGAATTTCCTTATTTGAAGTTATGACATGCAAAAAAAGGTTTGCACCAAAACATTTGAGCTTAGAGCAACTAAGAAAATGGTGGCATGAGGTGTACTCTTCAGTTGATGACAACCAGGTTACTGAGCACCAGCCAGATGATGCAACCACATACATTGTAGTGATAGATAAGTACCAAACCTTAAAGGTGGATTGGGATAAGGTTATCAAGCAGTCAAGGGAGGACATTAAGTCCATTGAAAGAAGAAATAAAATATTGGTTATTCCACCTTTGGCCGACTTGGAGAGGGTATTTTTTATAGTACAGGATAAATGGGAATAGAGAAAGACAAAAGGGAGACTGTCACATTAGAATTTGTGCTTTCCCATTATTCCTCTTCATCCTTCACATGCATTGGATCGAGCTTTATTGGATATCCCAAGCTGACCTAGATGAGTCACCTGCATTTAATGCAAATTATATGTTATTTTGAATCCTTCTCAGTCGACCTATTTTGGGGCCTATTGGTTTGTAACCCCATTTGGGCCAACATAGCATGAAATATTTATAAATAACGGATGTTGCCTCATTTTCCAAGAATAATAGAGCTAGATGTTGAAATAGTTGAACAGTTAGAGCAATCAAGCAAGAGCTAGGAGTTAGTTTTATTTCAAGCAAGTGTTGTAATAGAAAACTATAATTGTTGCTACATTGGATGATCTAATGCAAGTAAAGAAATTGTGATTTGGTGTCATTCTTGTGTTATTTTAATCTTGCATGGTTCCTGTTGTTCTATCTTTTGAAATTACTTTGAAAAGTAGTTGGTTCATTTCAGATTTAGAGTTAGAATTGATTCAATGTTGTTTATGGTTGTATGCTTGAGGTTTTATTAGCAATCCCAGCTCCATACTTTTAGCAATTTTTCAAATGTGAATTGTTGTGCAAAGTTAGCCTGGACCTTATATTAATGAGTTGAATTCAATTGTGGGTGTTTTATTCATTTAAATTGAAAAATCATGGTTGTCTTGAGTGAATGCTTCACATTCTGAAAATATTTATTACCTTAGAAGATTGCATTATTCTTGTGAAAATTTCATATTAAATCTAGGTTAAGTGAGTATTGGTTTTGAGGGATTGGTCCATTTCAAGCATTTTGCCATTTGCATCATTAACTCTAGGAATAATTTTTATTTTATTTTATCTTTCAAACCCTTATCTTTTTCCTTTTCTTTTATCATTTGGGTTAGATTAGGATTCAAAAGTATCACCATATTACAAAATCTGATAAGTTCAAAGTTCCAATATTTGTTTGTAACGCCCCTTGTGTATACTGGTATTTTCACATATATCATTGAGTTCTTTTATGCACTGTCAAGAATTGACATTAAAGACCTTGGGGTTACTTCTTGAGGCTTTGAGATAGGATACTTGTGTTTTGTCTTAGTTGTTGTTGTGCAGAAAAACCATCAACAGATTGGTGCTAGAAGGAGGGCTTTAATTGACAAGTTGGATCATTTCCTTAATGTTATTTCTCCTAAGAGATAGGGAAGAATAACCAGGTCTACACCAAGAGAAGAGGATTTTCAAGAGCTACAATTCCTTTCCAGGTCAAGGAGGACCCAAGAAAGAGACGAATCATCATCCACCTACTCATCACCATCCCCTTCATTTTCTTCATCCACATATGGTCCTTCAACCCCAAAGTCTGAAGCAGCTCCTATTTAGAAACCCCAACCTATCATAAATCAACCTTTACCACCACCACCTCCACCAATGGCCTTCCTTGCAAACAGTCCATCTCCACTAATCTTCAATGCTTACAATTTTATGCCAAAGAATCCTAAACACTTCTACTCTAAGTTTCATTTAAATGACCCTAATAGAACTGCAAAGGAACACATCAGGATTTTTTAGACTTGTCTGAGGGATAGAGGGATTGTCCATGAGGATATTTCATGCAGAACTTTTCCTTATTCCCAAGGGGAGGATTCTTTTTACTAGTACAACCATTTGCCTACTGGGTCAATTCACAGTTGGACCGAGTTAGAAACTGCCTTTCTGTAGAAATTTAAGATCCCCATCAATGCTAATGAGTTATACCTGCAGTTCACTAAAGTTAAGAGAGAAGTTAATGAGCTCATACGAGCTTTCAATAATAGATTTCACCATGCATACACTAGGTTGCATGCTCCTTATGTTGTTGATGACGTAACTACTTTAGAGGTGTATTATGAGGCCCTGGATAGTCTTACAGCCACCTTCCTTAAGTGGAGACCTAATCCCCCAAACAACTTGCTTAATACATATACAGAGGCTATTAACATCAGTACAAATTTGAAGCAACACTTGTCTGGACCTTTGTCGTCGTTAGAGCCAACTGGGCATCCAAACCAGGTTTGGGCCATTAACCAGGCCCTTACAAATCATACACCTATCATGAATCTAGTGCCACAACTTCCCTTGGTCCCACATCCTGGTCCTCCAATGAGTCAAGCTTCACCTGTGGAAAAATTTTCTCAGCAAAGTGCAAATTAGCCCCTTTCTCAACAGTAGCAAGCTAGCTTCCCTACATACCTGCAGAATTCTAAACTGTTGAATCAATCCTTAGGCTCTGGTGCAGTGTCATGCTTTCCTCAAAACAATCCAAATCAGCCTCCTTACAGTAATCCACACAACCAAAAAATTGATGAACTTGCTAAACAAATAAAGAAGTTGAATATGGAGATTACTTATCTGACAAATCAGAACAGTGAACTCAAACCAGCACAGAGGAACATGCAGTCAAATTACCATAAAGACAACAGGGAACCTCAACAAGGACAAAATTTTGATAGAGGATAGCACTTTGACCGAGGTCAGAATTTCAAAAGAGGGCAATCTCCTGGTCAACACTTTGATAAAGGTCTGACTGGTGGACAAGGTTTCGATAGACAACAAACTTAGAGATAGAACAGAACCTGGAATACCAGACCAAACAATGGAGGTGTTCCTACTCCATTAGATCAGCTAGCTAATCAGGAAAAGTCCTCTAGTGGTGTGTTCTTGGCAGAAGCAAGTTTATGCGGTTGGTGCAGACTTCATAAGACAAGCCAACCTTCTAAGTTGGATTGTCTAGAATTCTAGACTGCAACCTCTACCTTCCACTATGAGGTAGAGAACAATACCAGCAATCATTAATTAGTGCCTTCTACTCCATATAACTCGCTTGTTCTTGTGTTGATCCATGCCCCTTTCCCACAAAGTGAGGAGAATGCACCCAAAGAAGAATCAAGCACACAGGAGGAGGAGACAAATCAAGTTTGCAATGGAGATGAGGTTGCACAGCTATTCGATGAGGAGGCTAGAAATGACAATGGCCCCTTGGATGGAGGGGAGAATGGAGTTGAGGAAGTGCAAGCATTTCATCAGCCTACCAAAAAGTATGATATGAGGAACAGACCCAACAGGGGTCAACAAGCTAGAGGTCCCTTCACTACTTCCATTCCTCCTAACAAATTCACTATACCCCCTGATCCCAATGCCAACAATAATCCATCATATCCACATGTGTCTAAGCAATACTTTTCCAAACATGGATCTAGAAAGGTTGAATCTTCAAAAGGAAGGACTGCTAATGTTAGCAATGACAAAGCGGTAGAGTATCTCAAAGAGACCCTTGCTGACATGATTGTAGAACAACTGGGTGCATATGTAATAGAAGAGTTCAAGAAAGTAAAGGTAAATCTCTCTGCATTTGAATTATTGAGATTACCATCCATTAGAAATGCAGTCTTAGGAGCCTATAATGCCAGTATAGTTTCTCAAGATAAGGAAATTAGTGAAACCACCGGTAAAATGCCTAGTTTTCAAGTGCCCAAAGATTTGAATCAAATCCCATCACAGTCTACAAATAAAAACAAGGAAAAGGATAAGAATCAAGTGGCACAAGTTGATACTAAATTGACTCTCTTCCAAGGGAAAATAGAGACTCCTCCTTTCTTGATTTATGTTTGTCTTTTTGGAAAGAATTTGCATAATTGTTTGCTAGATTCTGGTGCTTCCACAAATGTGATGCATTATGTTGTCTATAGAGCCTTAGGAATTACACCTATTGTACCCCAAAATAAGGTTACTTAGTTGGATAGTACATAAGTGAATGTAGTGGGTGAGTTGAATATGATTCACATGCAAATAGCTTTTGATCCTAGAAACCAACAAATTATCAATATTCAGGTGGCAGACATCCCTAATACCTATAGCCTGATCTTGGGTAGTGAATTCACCAAAGCTCTAAATGGATATGTATCTATTGATCAATCCCATATATGGTTTCCCTAGAAAGGAATACCAAATCAAATCAAGATTGAAAGGGAGTCAAATGTGGAGGAAATACTTAGGTTGCACACTGTCCCTGCTGATTTCACAGCAGAATCCAATTATACAGGAGTTTTAGTTGAGTCAGTTGAAGAAGAGGAAGATCCTGAGGACGGAAAATTGAGTTTGTTGGATAGTTTCCAAGAATTTACCCAGAAATGTATAGAAAACCAGGTCCACCTAGGTAGAGGAATGAACTTTCAAAAGTTACTTCTTCCAAATTGGTGTAGAGTCCACAATGCTAGCCATTCAGAGCTTGAATTTTGTCTATGTCAAACAACAGTAGAGAAAATCAAGAAATGTATCAACCCCACTCCTGCTATCAGAATGGAAGTCCAAGTGGCCCATGATGATCCAAAAGGAAAAATCCCAATGATATTTGAGGAACCTTCATGTAGCAGCAGTGCAAAAAATAAGCCAAGGAGATCCCAAGTAGTTGGGTGTTGGACATTGATATTTGATGGCTCCAAGTCCAAACAGGGTGTTGGAGAAGGTTTTGAATTGATCATTCCAAGAGGTATAACCTTCTTTGTTGCTCACATATTAAAATTTCATTGTACTATCAATGTGGCTGAGTACGAAGCCCTTATTCATGGACTGCTTATGGCATTGAGAAAGAAGGTCAAGATCTTGCAAGTATTTTGGGATTCTAAGTTGGTGATTAAACAAGTTTGAAAGCAATATGCATGTCATGATAGGCGAATGACCAACTACATACATAGAGTGTGGGATCTCATCGAAGGATTTGACGCCTTCAATATTGAATTGATACCTCGCAGCAAAAATCAAACTGTGGATTCCTTAGCTCAAGCAGCAAATACATTGCAACCCCTATCACTTTTTGGACTGAAGAAATTTATTGTGGAGCTCACACCAGTGCCTTCGGTACCTAATAATGTGACCAATTTTCAGGTGTTTGAAGATGACAAGCACATACTGGATTTCATTACCAGCTCATGTGTGTTTACTTCCTAGGTCATTGATTAAATGGAACCTCAAGAAGCAAAAATAGACCTGGAAGGAGTTATAAATCTGAAAACCAATACTATTTCAAGAGGAATGGTACAATTAGAGAGAATTTTTTATCTTCATAGGATTAAAGATCAAGAACAAGAGGTCATGAAGGAGTCCATTAGTACTCAATGTGATACCTACAATATGGGAACTCCAAAAGATATTAAGAATGTGTTTATTGGTAAGGTTTGCACTCTGAAAGAGAGAACAGTAGATGCATTGCACAAGTACTAGGACATCATAGCTTGGAGCTATGAAGGCTTGAAGACCTATGATACCTCCATCATAACACACACCATACCCCTAAAGCCAGGAGCAAAGCCTTTCAGACAAAGGAAAAGACCCATCAATGCCCTGCTAGACCCATAATTCAAAAGGAGTTGCAGAAGCTACTATATGCCTGAATCATATTCCCAGTCAGGCATTCAACCTGGGTGGCGAATCTGGTACCTGTAAGAAAGAAGAATGGGGATATTCGATTGTGTCTTGATTTTAGAAACTTGAACAGAGCATCAGAAAAAGATAATTATCCAGTTCCTTCGTTGGATGAAGTGCTTCAAATAGTCAATGGATCGCAAATAATGTCCTTTCTGGATGGTTATTCTAGATATAACCAGGTAAAGGTGCAATATGAAGATAGCCACAAAACTTATTTTACTACTAAAAGGGGCACATTCGCCTTTCAGAGAATGCCTTTCGAGCTAATAAATGTTGGAGCTACTTTCCAAAGGGCAATGGATATAGCCTTCAAAGACATAATTGGCAGATGAATTATAATTTGCATGGATGATCTAACAATTTTTCAAATAGCCGAGGCAATCACATTGCAGACTTGTGTAAGGTGTTCCAGAGATGCAGGGAGTTTGGCATATCTCTTAATCCAAACAAGTGCATCTTTGGAGTCACAGAAGGAAAATTGCTAGGACATGTCATCTCTAAAAGAGGCATTGTTATTGATCCTAAATGTGTGGAGGCCATACTAAAGATACCACCACCAGCCGGCAAGAAATAAATGAAATCATTCTTTGGAAAGATAAAATTTGTAAGAAAATTCATTACTAGATTTGTTGAAATATTTAAGCCACTGAATGCAATGCTTAAACAAGAAGCAAAGGTTGAGTGGAGTGTAGAAGCGAAATAGGCATTTGCAAAAATTAAATAGAGCCATAGTTGAAGCCCCTGTCTTAGTAAGTCCTAATTATGCTAAGCCCTTTTACATTTATTCATTTGCTTCAGATCGTTCCTATGCTAGTATGTTGACCGAGAAGTCAGACCAAGGAAATGAACATCCCATCGTGTTTATGAGTGCTCCTCTCAAGGATGTAGAGTTGCGCTATCCCAATGTTGAGAAGCAGGTTGTTGATAGTGTTTTCTGCACAGCAACAACTCAGACAAAATACAAGTATCCTATCTCTCTTGAAAGGTAAAGCTCTATCAGCAAGCCTAAATAGATAACCCCAAGGTCTCTAATGTCAGGTCTCAACAATGCATAAACAACTCAGTGATAAATGTGAAAATGCAGGTAATCACAAAGGGACCTTACTACAAGAAAATATTCAATCTTAAGTTTATCAGATTTTGCAATATGGTGATACTTCAATCCTAAATCTAACCCAAATGATAAAATAAATAGCAAAAGATAAGGGTTTTAGAGAGATTTCTAAAAATTAACACTAATCCTAAGATTAACAATGCAAATGATAAAATACTTGAAATGGACCAATCCCTCATAAACTGATTCCTACTTGACCCAAATGAATTTGCAATCTTACAAAAATAGTGCAATCTTCTAAGGCATTAAATATTTTCAAATCATGAACAATCATCCAAAACAACCCTATTGCAATTCAAATGAACAAATATCTGCAATTGAACTAAGCACAATGAATATGAAAGTCCAGGCTAACTTTGCAAAGCAACTAACAATCAGCGAGCTACAAAAAGTATGGACCATGGATTGCTACAAACACTTCAAGAATCAAACCATAAACACCATTGAATCATATCTAATTCTAAATCTAACATATATCCAATATTTCTCAAGCAATCTCAAAAGATAGAACAGCAAGAACCATGCAAGATAAGTCAACACAAGAGAGATCACCAAAGGACAATGTCTTCAATTATATTGAGTCATCCAATGATAGCAACAATTCCAATGTTCTATGTTACAGCGCTTGCTCAAAATGAACTAACTCCTAGCTCTAGCTCTTGCTATACTGCTTAATTCGCTCCCAAGTAAAACTATCTAGCCCTTACAAATGAGGAAAAATGCCATATTTATAGAAACCCCCCCAAGATATGTCAGCCCAATTAGGGTTACAATAATAAACAACCACAAAACAAGTTGGCCCAAGAAGTTCAAGAACAAAATAAAATAGCATTAAATGATTGGGACTCATCCAAGTCAACCTTGGTTCTCTAATGTAGTTCAGTCCACTACATGGGAAGGACAAAGAGGAAATAATGGGGAAGCACAAATTTTGATGTAGCCCTGCATTAAATTTTTTTCCCCTTATCTTTATCTATTTTTTCTTGCACCTTCAAGAAGATTCCATCTAGGTCGGCCAAGGATGGGATAACTAACACTTTGAATTTCCTCTCAATAGATTTAATCTCATCCCTTAATTTCTTAATAACTTTATCCCAATACGCCTTTAGGGCTTGATATTTATCCATAACTGCAATGTAAGTGGCTGCATCATCTAGCTAATGATCAGTAACTGGGCCATCAATAACTGGAGAATATACATCATGCCACCATTTCTTGAGTTGCTCTAGATTCAAATTTTTAGGCATAAACTGTTTCCTTCCTATCATGATCTCAAAGAAAGAGATACATTTATTGTAAATATCTTTCAAGGTGCCCTCTATTTTCTTTCCTTGCTTATACACCTTCTTCAACACCTTTTGCCTGATTTGCAGGGCCTCATACCATTCCCAGGGTTTTGCGGCTTTTGAAGAGGGAAGGATTCCATCACTAGCTAGCTTCTCTTCAGTGTACTCCATGATAGTCCTAGTTTTCTATAATAGGAGATCCACATCTTCCTTATCCTGAGCTAGCACACTTTTCAAACACTCCACAAATCTAATGGCATCCCCACCAGTTGACAGAATGTCTTTGATTGCATCATCTCCCTTGGTTCCTACCCCCTGCAACCAGTTTAGTGTGGCATGAGTGGTAGTTTTCATCTTTTCCAACTTAGTTATGGTTTCTTCCGGCAAGAGATTTGCTACAGATGATGAAAAACTGATCTGACTAATTGATTGCAAAGGTTTCATCAAATCTTGCAAATACTTCTTCAATTTCTCATTCTCCTTCTTCAACTCTTTCTTGATCTGCACTTCTTTCCTTAATCTACCCAAGATTGCAGCACTAGAGCCTTGATATTCCTCGATCTCCTGTTCCATGGAAGTAGGCCCTAAATTGATAGTTTGTACACTATAATCACTACCAGTCACATCATCCTTATTCTTATCAGGAGCAGGAGTAGCGATGTGAACCACTCTATTATTTTCTTCATCTCTTTCAATATTTGAAATAACCCTGGCCTTCTTCTTTGCTTTACCTTTCCCAATTTTGGCCAACAAGTCATCCTAGTTTGGAAGAGTGTCATCCACCACAATCTATTAACTCTTCAACTCTCTATCCAACCAAGTAGGCACAGTGGATCCTGATTGTAAATTACCTTGCTCAACCTCATCCTGCTGAACCTCGGATACATCCTCATTCATATTTTGCTTTTCAGGCATCTCTTTGACCCTATCTTCACCTCCCTTATCATGCTCTTCTCCTTCATTCCCTAGTGAAGGAGTCTTGATTGGCATCTCTTCTCTGTGTGGAGGCCTATCCTCCTCATTTCTTGCAGGTGAATCCTCATAAGTTACCAGAGGAGACTGCAATATCCTCTTTGTCTCTGCCTCTGCACTGTAGAGTTCACCTTCTTGGAATTCTTCTTCTCCTTGATCTTGGTGATCTTTTGCATCCTTAGATTCACTTGGTGCACTATGAGCTTCATGAGAAGGAGGGGCATCATCATGTTGTTTTGCAATAGGGGCAGCTAAGGGAACATCCTTCCTTGGCACACTATCCTTGCGAGGAGTTCTTGATCTTCTTGTGTATACCTATGTTTTCTCTCTTGAACTTTCCACATTCACTACTGGTGAGTCAGTTTCTTCCTCTCCCTTGGAAGATTCCTTCTTTTGAGACAATCTCACTATTCTCCTCCTCTTAGGCATAGAAGCACTACCTCCATTTCCCTCTTCCTCAAGTTCCCCCTTTGAAGAATTATTTGCCTTTGAATAATGTTTCCTTTGCTTCTCTCCTTCCTCTGCTTGAGCATCCTTAATCTTTATCTTGAAAGGAGAGCCCACCTTAGCCTTACCCTTAGGGTCCTACTCAACTAACTCTTCAGAGGTGGAATGAGACTCTAAGTCTCCCATTAGGTCATAGGTGCATTATACACCTTCACTCTCCAGTTCCCAAATCTTGTGCTTAAGCCATGACTTTGTGTATTTAATCACTCGAGCCATGACCTATTCTAGCTCTATCTTTTCCTCTTCTAGCCAGTCTATTTCTCCAACCGATTTATCCTTCAGAGCTTCGTAATCATGGCCTTGAACCACATCCCCATCATCATCTATCTGATCCATGATGACTTTAACATTGTACAATCTAATCAAATTGACTGGAAGCCTAGAGAATTTCTTCTTTTTGATCTCAAACTCATCTTTGTAGTTGGCCCAGTAGTCCTCTATATCATCCTTGTGGTTGTATTCCCTACTGGCCTTCTTTTGGGCTTCACCAGTTCTATCAAACCTGGACCTCTTAGAATGGAAAGATAGGCCTAGATTTCTCATCTCCTCCTAGAAAAATGTGTTGTATGTATGGAGGGGAAAGCCTCATTACCACCTATCTTGAGAGGAAAGTCATTGCCAAACCCTGTTTTGTGCTTCTCTTTCTTAACTATGGCATCAAAGTCACATATCTGCCTTGTGACCTCCAGGAGTATAAGGTGGTCAGTAGGATACCTGGGAAGTATGTAAGGGGCTCTCTAGAAACCATCTATCCTTATGTAAGAAAAGGTGGGGAACTGTATAAACCAAGCCCCACACCTCTTGATCAACTCCTTAGCATTGTCAAATATTCTAACACGCTTTGCACCTTGAATCAACCTAGTGGTGTACATGGTGAATGCATCATTCACCCTCCTATATCTTGAGCTGCCTAGGTGTAGCTATGGATAGACTTCATATATTACATCCTACCCAAAGGTGCCTCTGGTATCCAATCCTTTGTATGGGTGGAACCTTGCAAGTGCATAAACTAAATAGGAGGTCATAGTAAATCTCTTTGTCTACAGCACATTGCATAGTTGATCATGTATCATGGCACTAATGATGCTTGCCCAGTGATAATCGGTATTCTGCTCCATCCTCACTATAATGAAGAACATCCAGTTCTCAAAAACTCCAACACTCTTCAAACCTATCACCCTATTGAGGAGTGTGATAGCATCATAGTACTCTGGTCTAAGTTGGGAGAACGTCGAGCAAAGTGGGTAACCATGCTTCAAGAGTACATATTGAGATTCAACCCATGAAACTGGTGAGAGGACAAGGACTTACTAGAACAATGGCAGACATGGGTCCTGACCTAGCTGCCCAACACTACAATCTTGAAGATGTTTCCCCAAGGGACTAGTATGATAACATTATTTATTATCTACTAAACCTACAATGTCCAAATCACCTTAATGTTGTACAAACGAGATGACTACGCTTGAAAAGTGACAGTTTCATGCTGAAGGGAGTTTTTTTATATAAAAAGAATCATGAAGGTGTCTATTTAAGGTGCTTGGGAAAGCAAGAAGCTAAGACAGTAATGGCAAGATTCCACGAGAGATATGGCACAGGCCATGGATCAGCGACACCTACTGCAAATCAAATTCTACGAGCTGGATATTATTGGCCAACACTATTCAAGGATGCACATAGCCATTTTAGAACCCGCCATATGTGTCAAACCACAGCCAATCGATAAAAGTATGCAGCTCTTCCACTCCAACCAGTCATAGAGGTAAAACTGTTTGCACAGTGGGGACTGGATTTCATAGGTCCAATCAACCCACCTTCCTCTGTAGGCCACAGGTACATTCTTACTATTACTGATTATTTCACTAGGTGGATCGAGGCTTTAGCGTGCAAACAGTGTACTTCAGAGGTAGTGATCAATTTCCTTGAGTGTGGTATCATTAATCATTCTGGTTGTCCTTTTTCTTTGGTTTGTGACAATGGCCCCTCATTTGCATCACTGAAATTTTCTAACTGGGCCTTTGACCATGGAATTATCATTAACTTTGCATCCAATTATTACCCTCACGGAAATGGTCTTGTTGAGTCCTCCAATAAGAACCTCTTAATGGTCATATGTAAGCTATTAGAAAGGAATCCTAAGGACTGGCATACCCAGCTTTAATTTTCTCTTTGGGAAGATCATGCAAGACATAAGGCTTCCATAGGGACATCCCCTTACCACCTAGTTTATGGCTTGGAACCTGTCCTTCTCATCCAATTGAAAATCCCCACCCTGCAATTCATTAATGAATATTATGATGATGAAGATAAGCAAGAAGCTCGACTTGCTAAATTGTTACACATTGAGGAAAAACGAGATGAAGCTCTAGAAAACTTTGCCAAACATAAGGATGTTTTTAAATGATGGTTTGATAGAAGAGCCAAGGTAAAATCCTTTAAGATCTCTGACTTGGTTCTTTATTGGGATAAATCCCATGACAAAAAATGGGAGCAGGGTAAATTTGACAAACTTTGGCTCGACCCTTATCAGATCTCACAGATTCTTGGAGATAATGCCTTTCGCCTAAAGACTCTCACTGTAGAGGGCATCCCACTTCCTCTCAATGGGTAGTACTTAAAGCATTATTTCCAGTCCTGAGTTGTTCACAGCTCTTTCTTTGTAAATATTTAGTTTGGGTCTCTTTTATGTTCTATTTTGTTTTCGTTAGAGTAGGTCTCATTTCTGCTTTGTTGTTTTCTTCTTTTGGTTAGTTTAGGTTTGCCTTGGTTAGAGTAGGTTGTTTCTATTTTTCTCTTGCTTTTGGTTTTCTGCTTTCTCTGGGGTTTGTTGCACCTGTCTGGAAATCGTGATGTTATTTGGGTTTGTTCTTAATAATTCCTTTACAAACTTAAGTCATCCTTCCGAAGTCAGTTGGTGAAAGTCCTTCATTTAGTGTCACATGTACTTAGTGTTGTTTGAGTAGAAGAATCATGGGATTGGGTTAAATCTAGAATGTATTCAGGTCTTACACTTTTACATAGATTTTTTTAAAAAAATTGAAGTTGCTTATGGTCCTTATGAAGTCTGGACAAGTGAAAAATCTTATGTTCTACTTCAGCACCACTGTAGTTCTCATACCTGAGTGTAAGCTTCATTGCTTGCAAGGTGAAAGGGAAAATTTAAAAGATTTTAAAAGAATATCAAAAAAAAAGGGGGAAGAAAAGAAAAATAAATATCAGAAAATCAAAAGAAAGTTCACCTCATCAGGAGTATCCTAGTATCTCTATCGAGGCTATGGATGTCCAACTGGCAGTAGAGCTATGCTAGGGAGTTCCATAGTGATAACCTCGTCGGGGCTATGGACGCCTGACTAGCTGTGAGGCTCTATCCAAGATGCTTTTGGAGTCAAAATTTTTACGTAGCCTGGTCAGACCCAATATGGTCCCTGTCACAACTAAAGAAAGGGAATAATTACATGTGCACACACTTTGACCCTGGTATAGGAAAGGTTTGCTTGACTATGAATTATGAAGCTCAGTTAAAGAGGTGACCTAATGTAAGGATTGAAACTAGAGATTTTGGGTTCTTGATTCCAGTTTGTCATTGAAATGTTCTGAAACATTTCCCCAACATGAGTCGCCATTTGTTGTGCAGATTTTGCACACAGGCCCCACTAAAAGCAGGGACCCTCTTTTTTCTTTGACCTTTGTTTCCTTTTGGTCCTTTGATTGCCAAATTTGATCAATTTTGAGGGTCCATGGATGTTCATCTTGCTTGTACAAATGATCCCTCTTAGCTATTCCTTGAAAATCTTAAGTCTTGGGAAAAATCTGGGTTTTTCCCAGTGTTTGGGAATTTTCGCTCTGGGTGGAATTTCCCAGTTTTCCCTAAAAGTCTGGCAAAGAAGCTTTAACACTCTAGTTTGGAAATTTTGGCACCTCGCTCAATTCTGCATGGACTGGATTTTATTGAAATTTCGTCACCTTGTTGGATTCTCGGATTGCGTTCTAACCTGTCTTCTCGCTGGCATTAATGCTTGATGGTACGATTTTTGCGGCAAGTATTTAGTCAATTTTGAAGAATTTTTGTGTCATTGAGCTCTTATCATTTGATGTGTGTTGCCTTGAAGATTCTAGCCTTGAGTGCTTAGTGATTTGGCAATTGCATTGGTCGATTTCTAGATTTGGCAATTGGGTTTCCTGTATCGTCATCAGTGTTGCTTGCTAGGGCATCAAATTTTATTTCCAGTCATTCTTGCAAATAGATTCACTTCGTCCATGGTATGTATTTTGCCTTGCTTTTGAATGATGAATGTATGTGATGCTTTGACATTTTGAGTACATTTGGAGCTTGAATTTCATAGGTTTGGCATTGAGTTTTCCAGAACTAGGGTTTAGTTTGTTATTCTCACATATTCTTAGAACTCAGTTAAGAATCCCCTAGTTGAATGATTGGTTTATGGTGCCAATATTTCTTAAATCGCTCCTTCAAACTCGACCCCATGTGTAGTGTTACTTTGATTTAGGGTTTTAAGAGTTTGCTTGATTGAAGATGATTCCCTGAGTGAGTTTGTGAGCCTATCTCTGATCTCATTATCTACTAACTCACTTAGGCATGTTCCAAATTATCTATCTTGAGCTTAGCCAAAAAAATGAGCTCAATTCAAGCTTAATCCAAGCTCATCCCTATGTTCATTGCGAATATTTTAGAATATCAAACCTAGGGCATCATAGATCAAATTTAGGGCATCGCCAATTCTCACCAATTTACATCTGAGAGGGTTAAAAACCTAAATTCGGACAGTAAGAGACTTAAAACAATTTGAATTCAAGCCTGGGATCTTAAATTCATGAACATTTGATTCATTAGGGTGAAATTGCAAGAAATGACTGATTATGAGATTTTGAGGTCTTCGCAGAATTTCCGCAGCCTCAGAATTTCCTGATTTTCCTTCGCCCTCTCGTTTTCCCAGATGTGTGCAAAAGGCTCATAGTTTCGAGTTCCTCGCAGATTACCCTCCGTGGCGGATTTTTCTGCAAAATTCTACTGTATGAAGAATTTGATAAGTGAATGAATTTAATGTTATGAATTTGACACTTCATGGTTGATATGGAATATTCAAAGGATGTTATATGCTTTTCTTTGATGTTGTAATGATTGAATTGATGATATTGGTGCTTAACTATTCCTCTTTGGCCCGTTTTCCCCGGATGGTTCAAAATCCTGAACTTTTGAATGATTGTGCTTTATGATTGATTTAAAGTATTTGATCATGATTTTAAGTTGATTTAGTGATGAATATTGTTTTTATGATCGACTAACCTTGGTTGTAATATAATATAGGGGATTTATTATGGTCTTTTGTTGGATGTAGGCCAAATCAAGTAAGACAGTAGTCGGGAATACCAAGGGTAAGTAGACAGATCCAAGTGTTGAGGGGTCTTCTATCTCTGAGGTAGAGAGAATCAAAATGGATATAAAGAGCAAGGTTCATGAAACTAAGCTAACCTCTATTTGATCCAAAGTTGGTGATACTAATGTAGGAAGCTAGGAATATGAAGAATTCAAGCCTAGAATGGCATAGGACCCCCCATTATTGGCCAGAAGATTAGTGGAATCAGGGTTGGCCCTTGTAGCTGGTTTTCCTCCCACAGTCTAGTGTTACGAGTTGGTGCTAGAATGTGCCATACATTATGATAGAGGCACGTAGAGGGTGATCGGTCCCCAAGGAAAAATCATGGCTATTTTCTCCCCTACTTCAGTGGCTCGAACCTTTGACATACCTGATAGATCCCATGTGGTGTCCTTTGATTTATACATGGCCAAGAAGTATTATGAGCATGAAACTATCAAATCACAGTAGGTGATCAACCTCTGGCTAGAGAAGCCCAAACCCCACATCTCTAAACTGCCAAAAAACCTGTACATGGCCAAATTCAAGCCAGAGTTCTATGATGCAATTACACTTCTCAGCAAATTAATGGGCGTGAAAAGTGCAAGAGTATTTGAAAATTGGATGTTCTTCACTATAGTGAGGATGGAGGAAAATCTTGACTATCATTTGGCAGGCATCAAAGTTCCATGATACATGATTAATTATGCAATGTGTTGCATACAAAGAGCTTTACTATGACCTCTTACCTAGTTTATGCACTTGCAAGGTTTCATCCATAGAGAGGATTGAGTACCAGAGGTGTCTTCAGGTGGAATGTGATATATGAAGTGTATCCTCAACTGTACTTAGGTAGTTCAAGCTATAGGAGGGTGAATGATGCATTCACCATGTACATCACCAGGTTGCTACAAGGAGTAGAACATGTCCAGATTTCAAACCAAGCAAAGGAATTGATTAAAAAGTTTGGGGCTTCGTTCATACAATTCCCAACTTTCTCTTACATCTGGATAGATGGATGCCAAAGAGCCCCATATAGGCTTCCTAGATACCCCACAGACCACATCATACTCCTATAAGTCACAAGGAATATATCTGACTTTGATGCCATAGTCAAGAAGTCTAAGCACAAAACAGGGTTTGGAAATGATTTTCCTCTTAGGGTAGGTAGCAATGAAGCTTTCCCCTCCATAAATACAACACATTTTTCTGAGGAGATGACCACTCTCAGCCTATCTTTCCACTCCAAAAGGCCTAGGTTTGATAGAACCGGTGAAGCCCAAAAGAGAGACAGTAGAGAGTACAGTCACAAGGATGATATAGAAGACTACTGGGCCAACTGTAAATTTGAGTTTGAGGCTTGAAGGAAGAAATTATATAGGCTTCCGATCAGTTTCGTTAGATTAGACAATGTTAAAGTCATCCCAGACTAGATAGATGATGATGGAGATGTGATCCAAAGCTATGACTATTAAGCTATAAAGGATAAATCAATAAGTGAGATAGATTGGTTGGAGGAAGAAAAGACAGAACTCAAAAAAATTATGAACCCTTTGATTAAATACACCAAGTTATGGCTCAAGCACAAAATATGGGAGTTGGAGAGTGAAGGTGTGCAATGCACCTATGACTTAATGGGGGACTTGGAATCTCATTCCACCTTTGAGGAATCAATGGAGCAGGATCCTAAAGGTAAAGGTAAGGCAAATTCTCCCTTCAAAATCAAGGTCAAGGGTACTCAAGTAGAAGGAGGGAAGTAAAGGAAACCAATTGCCAAGAAGAGGATGAATACTTCAAAGTAAAAGAGGTCTACAGAGGAAGAACCTGATGAAGAAGATAGTGCTCTTGTCCCCAAGAGAAGAAAAGCAACCCAGACTTCAAAGAATAAAGATGAGTCTTCTTAGGAGAAAGGGGAAACTAACACACCGGTGGTGAATGTGGAGAGTTTAGGAGAGAAAACACAGGTATATACAAGGAGATCAGGGACTCCCTCTCCCAAAGATAGTGTGCCAAAAGAAGATACTCCCACAATTGCTCCTGCTGCAGAGCAACATACAGATGTACCTAATGAACCCAAAGATGCAGAGACTGATGACCACCAGGATGAGGATGTGGAGGAATTCAAGGAAGGTGAGCTCCACAATGTTGAGATTGAAATGGAGAGAGTTTTGTAGCATCCTTTAGTGACTTATGAGGACTCACCTACTAGCAATGAGGGAGATAAATCTCCAGAGAAAGAAGAAGAACATGATGGAGAAAAAAATAGGAATCATGAGGAGGAGAAAGAAGATAAAAGAAAAGAGGATGAAGTCGAAAAAATTCTTGATGAGCAGAACTTGAATGTGGATTCCTCCAAAGGTCAACAAGACAAATATGAGCAATGATTAGATTCCACTACCCATGACTGGATTGACAGAGAATTGAAGAGGAGGCAAATTGTGGTAGATGACACTCCTCCAAATTGGGATGACTTATTGGAAAAAATTGGGAAAGAGAAAGGAAAGAAGAAAGCTAGGGTTATCTCCAAGATTGAGAGAGATGAATCAAACAATAGGGTGATCCACATTGACACCCCTACATCAGACAAGAATAAGGATAAGGTGACTGGCAGAGATTACAGTGTGCAAACTATCAATTTGTGACCCACCTCCATGATTCAAGAAGTAGAAGAATTTGAGGGCTCTAGTGCTGCAATTTTTAGTAGATTGAAGAAAGAAGTCCAAGCCAAGCATGATTTGAAGGAGAATGATAAACTAAAGAGGTATCTGTAGGATTTGATGAAACCCTTGCAATCTATCAGCTAAATCAGCTACTCATCATCTGCAGCAAGTTTTCTACCAAAGGATACAATAACTGAGTTGGAGAAGATGAAGACCACTACACATGCCACACTGAACTGGTTGCAAGGAGTGGAAGCCAAAGGAGATAATGCCATTAAATATATCCTATCAGTTGGTGGTGATGCCATCAGGACAATAGAGTGGTTGAAGAATGTTCTAGCTCAAGATAAGGAGGACGTTGACCTTTTACTACAGAAGACCAAAATCATTATGGAATACACTGAGGAGAAATTAATAAGTGATGGAATCCTACCTTCTTCCAAAGTTGAAAAACCCTAGGAATGGCATGAAGCCTTGCAAATCAGGAAAAGGGTCTTGAAGAAGGTGCAAAAGCTAGGGAAGCAAATAGAGAACACCTTGACAGAAATTTACAATAAATGCATTTCCTTCTTTGAAGTTATGACAGGCAGAAAAATGTTTGCACCAAAACACTTGAGCTTAGAGCAACTGAGATAATGGTGGCATGAGTTGTACTCTTCAGCTGATGACAACCTAGTTACTGAGCACCAATCAAATGATGCAGCCACATACATTTTAGTGATGGATAAGTACCAAACCTTAAAGGAGGATTGGAATAAGGTTATCAAGCAGTCAAGGGAGGACATTAAGTCCATTGAAAGAAGAACTAAAATATTTGTTATTCCACCTTTGGCCGACTTGGAAAGGGTATTTTTGATAGTACATGATAAAATGGGGCGGGATAAAGACAAAGGGGAGAGAATTTAATGTATTTCCACATCAAAATTTTTGCTTCCCCATTATTCCTCTTCATCCTTCACATTCATTGGATCGAGCTTTATTGGAGATCCCAAGCCGACCTGGATGAGTCACCTGCATTTAATGCAAATTATATTTTGTTTTGAATCCTTCTTAGCCAACCTATTTTGGGGCCTATTGTTTTGTAACCCTATTTTGGCCAACATAGCATGAAATATTTTATAAATAGGGGAAGTTGCCTCATTTTCCAAGAATAATAGAGCTAGATGGTTAGATAGTTGAACAGTTAGAGCAATCAAGCAAGATATAGGAGTTAGTTTTATTTCAAGCAAGTGTTGTAATAGAAAACAGGAATTGTTGCTACATTGGATGATCTAATGCAAGTAAATACATTGTGATTTGGTGTCATTCTTGTGTTATTTTAATCTTGCATGGTTCATGTTGTTCTATCTTTTGAAATTGCTTTGAAAAGTAGTTGGTTCATTTCAGATTTAGAGTTAGAATTGATTCAATGTTGTTTATGGTTTTATGCTTGAGGTGTTTGTAGCAATCCCAAGTACATACTTTTAGCAATTTGTCAAATGTGAATTGTTGTGCAAAGTTAGCCTGTACCTTATATTAATGAGTCGATTTCAATTGTGGGTGTTTTATTCATTTAAATTGCAAAATCATGGTTGTCTTGAGTGAATGCTTCACATTCTGAAAATATTTATTAACTTAGAAGATTGCACTATTCTTGTGAAAATTGAAGATTAAATCTAGGTTAAGCAAGGATTGGTTTTGAGGGAAGTTCCATTTCAAGCATTTTGTCATTTGCATCATTGACTCTAGGAACAATTTTAGTTTTAGTCTCTCTTTCAAACCCTTATCTTTTGCCTTTTGTTTTATCATTTGGGTTAGATTAGGATTCAAAAGTATCACCATATTGCAAAATCTGATAATTTCAAAGTTCTATTATTTGTTTGTAAGGCCCCTTGTGTAAACCAGTATTTTCACATTTATCACTGAATTGTTTTATGCACTGTCAAGAACTAACATTAGAGACCTTGGGGTTACTTCTTGAGGCTTGCTGATAGGAGTTTACCTTTCAAGAGAGATAGGATACTTGTGTTTTGCCTTAGTTGTTGTGCAAAAAACACCATCAACAAGGTTCATCATCTGATTCATATTCCTCAGCAAAATAACATTTCTTTTGAAACTTTTTCTTGTTATGTTTAGGTCTAGGGACTCTATCAGGACACCTTGATGCAAAATGACCTATTTTATTACATGAGAAACATATAAGAGGTAATTTTCCTACATGCTTACCTTTACCTCTACCTTCTCTTCTTGCGATCATTGCTTCTAGCTCTTCTACCTCTTTTTCTTGATCTTCAAGTTATCTCATATCTTCCTCATATTTGTTCATTCTTCTGGAACATTCATCGGGTTCATATCTTGACATGCCTCTCCCGAATACTGTAGCCTTGAATGCAATCTCAATCTTAGGAGAAGAATCGTCAAATTCCCTCAACTCAAAAGTTGCTAACTTGCCAACCTGTGTATCTCTTGTCAAATTTTCTACAGATATGATTTCTTCGATTACATGATCCTTTGATTTGTAGGAAGGAGGTAATGATATGAGAACCTTAGCCATAATTTCATCTTCTTCAATGACACCACTGGCACACCTGATGCCCAGCACTATTTCATTCACTCTCTGCATAAAGGAAGAGATATTCTCATCCTCACCCATCTGCAGTCTCTCATACTTGCCTTTTAAGCTTTGCAGCTTGGCCATCTTCACATGCACATCTCCTCCATACAAGGTCTCCAGCTTTGTCCACATTTCATGTGTTGTCTTCAATAAAAAATTTGTCATCTCTGAATCTATTAAAGCACTAAGTATAGCTTCCATAGCCCTGACATCATTCTCAGCATCTTTCTTCTCTTCATCAATGGAGGGACCATTTGTAGGAATAACATACCGATTCTTTGTGATCAACCAGTAGGCTTCACCAATGCACTTCAAATGAAATTCCTTTCTTGTCTTCCATAATGAGTAATTGGTTCCATCAAATTTGGGGTTGTCGTTCTTGTATGTTGCCATTACAGATCTCCTCAAGCTTTTAAACTTCTCTTAGAGGAACCTACTCTAATACCAATTGTTGGAAAAACAAGGATAGACAACTGAGAGGGGGAGTGAATCAGTTGTCACAGTAAGAAAACAAATTTAAAATTTTCTCACTTAACTTAATCTTTGATCTAATGAACAAGAAATTAATCACAATAATAAGAACACCAGAAATACAAAGAATGCTAAGTTTTTTTTTCATGGAAACCCTGTTAGGGGAAAAACCATGGTGGATGCTAGTCCACAATTATACCTTATTAGAAGTATAATGAAAAATGAAAGGGGGAATGCACATGCATTCAGGCTCACTGCCTAGAGCTCACTGCTCGATTACAAAAGGGCTTACTTCCCGACATAAAATGGATTAGATCCACAGAATTTTGAACTGATAGAATAGCTTATGCATAAGCCGGATTACAGCTCCAATTAAGCACAGACGAACTCTCTTCTCACTTCACTCTTATTCTTCACATTTGAATGATAAATCACTATGCACACACTTCCAAACTTTCTAACATTCATTCACACAACCAATCTCTCTTATATATCTGCTAAACATATTTACATCAATAACCTAGTCGGCCAGAAGATACAAAATGTACTTTACAATATTTGCAATGTCGGCTCAATATTAGAAATAAATCTTCAATGTGGATTAAACTTCGTCAGCTCGAATAAAGATAAGACCAAAATTAATATCCTCGAGCGCGCAAAACAATTTAATTTCAAACTCCAAAAATCTGCAACATGTTACCACCAACATGTCGGCCGAACAAGTAAACCAACATGCAAAAGAAAAATCTTCGACCAAGATCACTTTGATCAATGCAGACTAGCAATAATGATGGAGAACATACTAGAAACATCCATGAGCACCAAGAAACAATAGAGAAACATCCACAACAAGTAAGATCATCAGAATCATACGAACTTTGATCAAGAACAATTAGAAACCACTAAACACTGTCAGAATACAAATTTCCATAACATTCACAAATAATCATGTGGACCTCTAAAACTTCGTGGATGATCTAGAAACTCTCAAGTACCATCAAAACATCAATCCAGATTAGGATATGGCTGTGATATACTCGAATTGATGCATGAAAATGCATCTTTTAGTTTTTATGAGGAGGGGTGATTACCCTAGCAATCCTCTAAGATACTCAAAAGTATCCTCGGTAATGGCTTGGTGAAGATATCTGCAATCTATTCTTTTGTGGACACATATTCCAGTCATACTTCTTTCTCATTCACCTTCTCCCTCAAGAAATGGAACTTGATTGATATGTACTTAGTCTTTGAGTGTAGTACCAGATTCTTTGATATGTTGATAGCACTAGAGTTGTCACAGTATATTGCCACCGGCTCATCATACTCAACACCAATGTCTCTAAGCATTTGTTTCATCCACATCACTTGTGTACAGTTGTTTGCAACAACAATGTATTCGGCTTCAACAGTAGACAAAGAGATATAGTTCTACTTTTTGCTTAACCAAGACACTAGCTTCTTCCCTAGGAAGAATGCACCACCACTGGTACTCTTTCTATTATCTATATCTTCGGCCCAATCAGCATTTGTATATGCATTTAGGATAAGATTATCATCTTTTGGATACCATAACCCAAAATCGGTTGTTCCTTTAAGATATCTGAAAATTCTCTTAACTGTTGTCACATGAGACTCCTTTGGATCAGACTGAAATCTAGCAACTATGCATACATCATTCATAATATCTAGCCTAGTCTAAGTTAGATATAGCAATCCTCCAATCATTGACCTATACCTTGTTTGATTTGCTTTGGGAGAATCATCATTTTGAGTTAGCTTACATCCAGTTATCATGGGAGTACCAAAGGTTTTGAATCCTCCATACCAAATTTCTTTAATAATTCTCTCACATACTTGGACTGTGATATGAAGATCCCATTGTTTAATTAAGTAACTTGTAATCCCAAAAAGAATTTTATTTCACCAATCATGCTCATCTCAAATTCATTCTTCATTTAATCAGAAAACTCCATACACAAATTATCATTTCCTCCAAAAATGATGTCATCAACAAATACTTCAATAATTAACTCTTTGTCATGATCTAGTTTAAAGTACAAGTTGTTGTCAGCAATACCTTTGTTGCATCCAAGTTTCAGCAAGTATTTGTCCAATCTAGCGTACCAGCCTCTAGGGGCTTGTTTCAATCCATACAAGGCCTTCTTTAATCGGCAGACCATATCTTCCTTGTCAATCAGTAGGAATCTATCAGGTTGTTCTATGTAGACTTCTTCCTCTAGTTCTCCATTCAGAAAGGCTGACTTGACGTCCATTTGATAGACCTTATCATTCTTGTGAGAAGCATAGACAAGAAGCAGTCTTACCGCTTCTATTTTGGCAACTGGAGCAAAGGTTTCTTCAAAATCTATTCCTTCCATTTGAGAGTATCCTTTGTAGACTAACCTTGCTTTGTTTCAGAAAACTTCACCTTGTTCATTTAGCTTATTCTGAAGACCCATTTAGTGCCAATTGTATTCTTGTCTTTAGGTCTAGGAACAAGTACCCATGTATTGTTCTTTTCTATCTACATCAACTCCTCTTTCATGGCTTCCATCCAGTACTCATCATTGTAGGCTTCTTGGACATTTTTAGGTTCAATCTGAGAAATCAGACAATATTCTTTTGCTATCTTTTTTCTAGTTTGTACACCCTTGTTTTTATCTCCTATGATTTGATTCTTAGAATGATTTAATCTTGCATACCTTGGAACATTTGGGTTATGTCACACATCAGGTTCTTCTTCTCTTTCTTCAACACTTGCACTTTTATCTACTTCCTGACTGTTTTGAATTACTGGAATAGGTTGAGGTGGTTTTACCAAAACATATGGCACGATCTAAAGTTGATTCTATGTCTGAGTACTTTTTCCCTTATTTGTAAATTATCTTCATCTAAATCATAGCCATTGCATCTGGATGTTTTACCAAAGTCCTCATCAACTTTAACATTTGCACTCTTAACCATTTCCTTAGCCTTTTGTTGAAACACTAATATGCCTTGCTCTTGGTAGAGTATCCTAGGAAGATTCCTTCATCACTTCTTGCTTCAAATTCTCCTATAATATCATCTCTTCTGATGTAGCACTTACTTCCAAAAACTTTAAAGTACTTGATAGTAGGCTTATGTCCAAACCACAATTCATATGGAGTCTTACCAGAATTACAATTGACACTTACCAAGTTCAATGTGTATATGGTAGTGCTTATTGTTTCACTCCAGTAGATGTCGGGTACATTCCTTTCTAGCATCATTGTTCTGGTAGCATCCAGAATGGTTTTGTTC